>JABFPM010002935.1:0-15403 GCA_022817325.1 Idris sp. 1 HC-2018
CCTGACTTGAACAAATATTTTCCCATTTGAAAAATCGTGCTGCTTTTCATTCTAAATTACATGTATTATTAAAATAAAAAGCGAAAAATATTTAAATTTAAATAAAATTAAGCAAAAATATGCATTAAAACAATTCAAATAAAAACTCTTCTTTTTTTATTCTCATATTAAACTAGAAATATAACTTTGACTAAAATGTATTTTTATTTTATGTTTAGAAAAATTCAGAACAAAAATTGATCTATTCTGGACATTTACTGAAAGATAGTACATGTTTGAAGGATGTTTTACGGAATTTTGAAGATTCAAATAATCATTCTTTCATTGTACATTTAGTCTGTGCCAGTAGTAAAAACACTAAAGAGAAAAAAAATGAAGCAAAATGTTCTGCAAACACTTTTACCAATGAGTCAATCACCACTGCAGAGAACAATCGACAGAATGACGTTGAAAATATAACAGATACAAATATTAACAATCAAAATCCACCTACTCAACTTTATTCTATACCTGGATATTACGGCCAACTAAATAGTCAACAAATTGCTTGGATGCAACACGCCTATACTCAATATTTATCCCAATATATGCAACTGTAAGAAACTTCAAATTATTTTCTATACAACATTTTCTGTTTGTGCTTTTTATAAAATTTAAATAATTTATTCTTTTATTTCAGAATGGCCGCTCAAGGAATTCAAATGCCAAATAATGTGCCTTATATGCAAGCTATGAATGATCCTGCAAATGGTCAAACAAATGTAACTACTAATAATAATAGAGATAATGAAGAAAATGCCCGTGGCAGACAAGAAAGAGATATTGTTAACGACGATGGGGATGAAAATGGTTTAGGTTTAGATCGAGATTGGTTGGAGTCTATTTTTTTCTTCTTAAGAGTCATCGTATTATTTGGCATAGTATATTTCTATTCATCGCCAACTCGATTCATCATTGTAACGTTATTGGGATTTGCCATTCATTTGTAAGTACTTCCTTATAATTTATTATTAACTAAGATAAATCAAAATATTATAATTCTGATATTGTAATTAGAACCAAATTTACAAAAAAGTGAAATCAATTAACTTTTAATTTCTGTTTACAAAATTACTTTAATTCATTAGAATCGGAATAAAAAAGCATGATTTGCTAATGAGAGAAAATGTTTCAACGTATAAAATGTATTTGAAATTTTGACATAAGGTTTTGCCTCTTCATAAATTTTAGGGATAAAAAATATACAAACAATTATTAATTACTTCTTAAAAGTTAACACCTTAAAAGTAAAGTCATGTAATTTCTTTCTTTCTTTTGATTGCGAAACATAACTTCGAATTTTTAAATACGTTTTATACATTAAAAAATGTTCTCTTATTGGCTAATCACACTTCTTTTTCTAATTTTAATAGATTTATAGGAGGAAAAATTATTTACAAATTTAATCAATACATTATTGTAATGTTATATTTTTTATACATCATGTTTAAACAAAAATTGCATTATTTGCTATTATTTAGGTCAATATTTTCAATTTTTTCTTAATTCGAAGTTTATTTCATAATGATTTCTGGATTAACGAAAGCGTTTTAACACGTTGCGCTAATAATCCTGAAGCGTGAATCAACTTGGAGAAAGTTTGTTAAATAAAACAAAAAACATCTTATTTTAGAAATCAGTAAAATTACATTAACTCTCTTCATTTACATGACTTTTACTTTATTGATTTGTTTCTCAAACATATTTTTACTATAAATATAAATATTGTGCTGCAATTATAATTACTAATTAATTATAAATAATATCATGATTAAAAATTATTAAACAAAATTGTCATTTTTAATAATAACAGTTGACAACTAATTAAAAATTACAATATATTTTACGGTTAAGGTCTTTTTTTTAAATAATAATATTTATGTTACGTTTCGAATTAATTCATTTCTTCTTCAGAAATGTATAACATTTTTATAATAAAAAAAAAAATTAATAAATAGATGTACACAATTATTTTTAAACTTAAATTTGACATAACTATCGTTGTAAATTAATTACAAATAAATTTTAATTGTAGATTTTAACAGATAAATTTTCTGCTTACGTTCTATCCGTTGAAATCTATAATTACAGTTTACTTTTACTTGAATTTACAACGCTAGTTATCTTAAGTTTAAGTTTGAAAATAATTTTGTACATCTATTTATTAAACAATTTTAAATTAGTTATAAAAATGTTATAAATTTCTGAAAAAGAAATAAATTATTAACCGTAAATTATACAATTATATATCAAGCAAAACTAACTTTTGTGATCCATATAATCTTATAAGCTAAAACAAAAAAATACAATATTTTGAATTTTGACTGCGCCTTTATATTTATGTAATTAATAATATATAATAAAATATACTTTGTTTCAGATACCAGGGAGGATTCTTACGAGTGAATCACTTGCCACAAAACGAGGAAAATGTACGTGTAGAAAACAACATTGCCAGAGTAGATAATGCAAATAATGCAAGAGTAGAAAATGATCAAAATAATCAGACAAATGATGCGCACGTTAACGATACGCCTGCAGGTCCAGCTCAACAAGCTGCTGACACGCGACCGGAAGCGCGTACAAATGCCAACGAGGAGCTTGAAGCTGAGAGACCTGGAGCTTTGGCTTTCACCTGGATGTTTTTTAGCTCTTTCTTTGCTTCACTCATCCCCGATCAGCCAAACGTTCTATAATTAATTAGCGTCAAACACCGATAATTTTAAATTGTTTGTATTTTTTATTTTATCTTTTTTTATTTTGTAGTAAAAGATAATGTCGTTGAATCCAAAAAGTTAATGCACGGATATTAATTTTTGTCATTGGAATTATAAACAAATTGAATATTTATTTTATATACTTTGTAAAAATTATGTTAATTATTTCAAGATGTAAAAAAAGCTCAATTTAAAGTCATTTTATCGTATACAAAATTTGCTGAAAAAAGAAGAAACAATAATCTAAGTGTTTCGATTTAAATTGAATAAAATGAATAACTCTTATCATGTAAAATGTACCAAATTTATGATATATTTATAAAAGATAAAGCAAATTTTTTTAATAAATTACAAGACGATAAATAACGTATCAATCACAATGTTAGACGATACTGAGTTTTGTAATTTTATTGCTTCATTGTTATTGATTAGAATTTGTAAATAATCTAAATTTAATAAATAAATGTATAACAAAGTTCCCCATTATACGGTACCAATAATTTTACAAGATTCAGTTGATGAACACATCGTGCTTATTATTTGAATAAGCTTAAATTGAAGCCCAAAGTGACAAATAATTATTTTATAATATTTACTAAATTTTGTTGTTGAGTGAATCTGCTTTTTTCTAAAGTAAGAAACGTATTGATTTTATGTTTTATTTTATAGCACATTGTTGCTAATCGTAACAAAAACAAACATATTCAGCAGCATAATTTTTTAATTAAAAGAATTTAAAAAATCTTTATTGCTCTTTTGATAGAGCTCGATTTGATAATTAACAAGTTGCCTTTACATCAAGTAAATGGCTTGCAGAACTGCCTCTGCAATATTTCATACTTAAATTTTAAAGTTTAACAAAGTAAAAAGGATACAGAAAAGAAAAAGCAAGGAAACCTTAGCGATACAACAATACAGTAGAGTTATTGCATTCTTTGAAAGACGTCAAGTATCATTGTTTTTATTCTGTAAAATAAATGAATACATTTTTTAATGTTTGTAGTATATATACATATAATAAGCGAATACAAATACGATACAACGATTCACATATAATGTGTAAGCTGTATGTATTGTATCATTAAAATGATTACTATAAAAATAGCAAACGTTTGTGCCAGTTGAATCTGCAACGACATAAACATTAACAATTTTGTGATGTGTGTCAATATTCAAGACTATTTTCTTTTTCTTTTATAGATTGTCTCAAAGCATTTTTGTATAATTTTTCACTGAAATTACAACCTAATTTCAGATTTTTTTAAAATTTTTTATAATATATCAATTTTATTTTAAACTGTTGGTAACAAATTAAAAAAATTAATTGAAATTATCAAAAACATTTTGAATTAAAACATAAAATTAATGTTGCAAAGAGAAATCTATCTATGTAAAATCTGTGATTCATGACGTGTGCAGTTTGTATGAAAGATATGTAAATTATGTTTCATTGGAACTTTTCTAATGTAACAGTGATTATTAGCCGAATAATGTCTAATAAATAAATAATTAATTATTAGTTACATTTCTGCAATGTTTCTTCAAAATTCTGTTACGAGTTACTGTTATAATAAGAAAATGTATATAAAAAATTAATATAAAAATATAAACTTGAAATTGCATCAATTTTTTGTTTCATTTTGAGTACAAGATAAAAATTTTTATTTCATATTTAATTATAAATATCGGGGATTATAATGTTATAAATTATCTCATTAAATAAAAATTATTTTTTTTTAAATATACTCTTAATTACAGATATAAACAACTTTTTATTTTCCTTAACATTTTATCTACATTTTTATGATAAATTACTTTTTTTAAATAATTTTTTGTTCAAATATATTTTTTTGTTTTATACTATTTGTATAAAAGAACATTTTTTTTATGTTGGCAACAGTCTTCTCAACTGTTAGTTTTAAATAGTTTAAAACTTTGCGTCCAGTAGGCGTTTTTTCAAGATGGCGCGTAATCAATATTTGTAATTATTTTAGTTTTTAATTTGATGTGCTTTAGTAAAATTTTAAGATATCTAAGACATTGTATTTTCACTAACATTTGTTAAGTGAAATAACATTATTATAGAACCAAAATCGTTTATAGAATATATTGTCTAGCAATTTAGAAGAGTAAGTTATAAAATTATTTTTCAAGTTTTTAAAAATGTATCTTGTCTTATGAAACTAATAATTTAATTATTAAAATAGATATTTTTATTAAACTCTTATAAAAAAAAGATCCAATTAATAAACCTATAAAATTGACATTTTTTTAATTTTAGACAGTTTTGCATTTCAATATAAAAAAATAAAAATAGATGGCTGCAGCATATATATATATATATATTAATTTATTGCTTTATTATGATGAGTTGGCTATTTTACGATTATTGTGTGATTTGTATTCTGCAAATACTTTTATTTCAAAAAGGTATGTAATCACAGGAAAATTAAGTTTCTTAAAATTAGGAATGTTTTTTACTAAAAACCAAAGTCTGATTTATTTCCATTGATTAGAAAGTATGATTTAAAATTTGTTTTCAAAATAAAAATATAATTTTGAATAAATGTTTTTAGTTTGTATTTAATAATAATACATTTTAACTTATTCAGCATCATTTTCGAAGTAATCTTTGATCTTGGTTAAAATAATATATTATTAAATTAAAAAAACAAACAAACAAAAAAACGTTACTGAATAAATTAAATTTTTTCTGGAATTTACAAATACATATCTGCATTTTTTATTTCTATTTAATTGAAATAAAATTTTATTTTACAAATTACATCATTACTTTTAAACAAATTTTCAATATTTTTTGCGAGATTTTTTAATTTGATATTTTTTGAATAGGTGAATTTAGAGTAAAAAAAACTTCAAGACTATGTTTGCTGCTGCAGTTTAATCAAAATATTATTCTAATGATAATATAATATTCGAAATGCATGGAAAAAGTCAGAAAGTGAACATTCTCAGATCGGTCATTCCAAATCCGCTTGAAACTGTTTTAAAAAATGGTCTAAAACCATTTAAAGGAATGAAGAAACATCACTTAGTTTATTTGGATTGGATAAACAATTTACTGAAATCCGAAACATGGCCATCTGCCGATTATGAACACTTAAAATCTCTACAGTTACTGCTTTTTATAGAACAATATTACATCGAGAAAGAAATTGAGACCCATAATCTTTCAAATTACGAAATTGAACGAGAAGATGAAAAATACTTTAGGATTAAGCTCCAAATAGATGAAGATGATCCATTTGTAACTAAAGGTGATTTTGTCGTTGTAGGAAATCATTATTTTCAAATCGTCGAAGTAAGGAGCGGTGTAATACGATTATGGACACGAAAACCAACAAAGTGGTTTATTGAAAATGGGAAATATAATATTAAATTTAAAGTTAACGATTTTACAAGAAAATGCCATCTTTTCGCTGTTCGAAACATGATTAAACAGCATAAAAATCACATTTTTCTGTATCCTAAGTTGAAGCCCAGCAGTTTAGAAGAAGATTTAATAAGTCAAGAAATTGTCGACATTAATACTTGGTTTGACAAAAGTATTTTGGAAAATGCCGAACAGAAGCAAGCAGTTCAACACATCATCAGTAAAACTTCCCGACCTGCACCCTATATTCTGTTTGGACCACCTGGAACCGGTAAAACTGCGACTATAGTTGAATCTATTTTGCAAATATATTTTATGAACGAATCCGATCAAGTATTAGTCTGCACTCCATCAAATACCGCAGCCGATGAAATCACCCAGAGATTGTTAAACAACGTGCCCCAAAAACACATCCTGCGAACGTATAGCAGAGCAAAAAATGTCGAACTGATTGACAAAAAAATTCTGCCTGTCGTTGCAATATCGAACATTGATATAAAGAAAAAATTGAAAATAGCGAGATTAGTCATTTCTACTTTAACTTACTCCAGTCATTTATTGGACTATAATATGAGCGAATCATTTTTTTCTTACGTTTTCATTGATGAAGCCTGTCAAGCCACTGAGCCCGAATCTCTGGTCCCTTTTTGTTTATTTGGAAAACATGTTAACGAATACAAATGCCCTCAGTTCGTTTTTGCTGGTGATCCCAAACAGCTAGGTCCTGTCGTTAAGTGTAAATATATTGAACGTTTTCTTGGTCTTTCTATGATGGAAAGGATGATGAAACTAAAGTTGTACCAAAAGAATCAAGACAAAGAGTACAATCCCAACTACATAACTCAACTGGTGAAAAATTTTCGTAGCCACGATAGAATTTTGAAAATTCCGAATGAACTGTTTTACGACAGCTTTTTGGAGGCTTGTGGAGGTCGAGAAATCACCATAGGAGAGCATTGGGAACATTTGCCGAATAAAGTGTTCCCAGTTATTTTTCATGCAGTGGAGGGTTCAGAGGAAACGAGAAAGAACTGTTACAGTGTATGCAATTTTAAAGAGGTGAGAGTTGTTTTAGAATATTTAAAAAAATTGAGATCAGGATTTGCGTACAGAAATGTTGGTGTTGTCACACCATATAAGTTACAGGAAAAATGTATTAAAGATGCTTTGAAAAGATCTGAAATATCGGATGTTAATGTCGGAACGATACAAACTTTTCAAGGACAGGAAAAGGATGTTATTATTATATCAACAGTTAGGTCTAAGTTATTTCAATATGATGGAAATACTCATATAGGATTTTTGTCATGTCGAAGGAGATTCAACGTGGCGTTGACTCGAGCAAAATGTTTGCTTATAGTTATAGGAAATCCTAATGTTTTGAAGTATGATTCAATGTGGAACACGTTTATGAGTTATTGCCTTAAAAATAAAGCATGCTTGGGTTCAAAATTTGTTTTAAAGTCTTCAGTAAAAGGTAATAAAAATTATAAATAATAATACTGAACTAAAACAGAAAGAAAAAAAAATGTGAGCCTTTTCTCTATCTGTAGTGAACCAGTTGAATGATATTGTTATTATGTTGATTCGTCGTACATATTTATTTAAAATAAATAATTAAATAATAGGCATTTATTAAAAACTAAAAGCAATTTAATACACAGAGTTGAATGAATACCTTTTTATTTATAAATTGTAATAGCAACTTATACATAAATTATAAAGATGTGATTGATTGTACTTTTTCGAATACTACATAAACATATATGAATGTTTTATAAGATTATTTTTTTATTTAAAAAAATGAAGATTGAAACTTTTTTGTTTAATGTAATTCCGCTCATAATTAAATGTTACAAATTAAATTTATTGATTGTTGATTGTAAATAAATGGATGTCGAAGAATGATTATGGTTTAAATGAAAGATATTACGAATTAACAGAAACTTAATTGTATATCATAGTTAAGAAAAAATTGCGATCATTTAGAAAAATATATTTTTATACGCTGTTTTCAGTCTTGGTAAATAGCCAAATAAATAATCTAAAGCATATTTTCAAAAAATTTAATGGGGCATAATACCTACTTACTTTTATTGTTATTTAAATTTTATGTTAAAAATCTTTGGTTGTCTTGTATTAGTTTTGTTAGTTTTGCATTAGTTTTAGCATTATAACTAATTAAGCGGCGCAGATAAATTATTACCTTAATATATTAAGTCAAGGTGGCGAACTTTATTAAATAAACCAAAATTATTTAAACATTTTTCACCTTAGATTTTTCTCTTAATTTATATATTTTTTATATAGTTCAACTGTCATTTCAAAGAGTTATTTGGATTAAAAAATAATTTTAACGTTAATATTATTTCTCTGATCAATCTAGTGTTTTCTTGAATGCTTTTAACTGTTCAAATATGTTTATCCTAAAATGATAGTTGAAATACGTGAATTTTATATAGTCTGGACGATGATATGAGTCCAAAATGGATCAAATTAGTTTTTAAATTAAAAATTGAAGTTCATAAATTGAAAGTACATTTTGAACTATAAATCTTAAGAAAGTTAATCAGAATTTATATGTTAAACACAGAAGCTTAAAACGATTTCTTACCATTATAAAATATTATTTATTATAAAATTTTGCTAAGTCTTATTACGTACGTAATTAGTTGAATTAGTTAATTTAAATGTCGTTTTTTACTGAGTACTTTAAATTTATGATTTTTAAAATGTATATTTATTTATAGCAAAATATAAAAAATATATTTTGAAAAATCATTAAAAAAATTTACAATTTACTTTAGAGCGCGTGCGAAGCACGCGCAATGTGCGTGTGTGTGATTCTTGTATACATAATTCTTTGCAACCAGTCAAATGATTGGTTAGCTATTAATTAAATTTTAGATTCAGAAGGTTAAACAGTGTAATACAATTAAATTTCTTTTTCTATTTGATTTTATTATGTTGATTAATACTCATTCAGTTATATTTTTGTACAAAAGGTTACTTTTTAGAGTTTATGGTAACAATAACATCTGGAACGCGATCGCAAAAGTGATAGAGATCAAGGAAAAGTTATAGCTTCTATTCTAAGCAACAGCTGTCGGTTGCAATTTTTTGCACAATGCTTAACTTAAGTTCCATTGTTCTTGCTCTATTTTATTTTGCTTCGTTAAAAAAAAAGAAGAAGAAGCGTGAACGCCAGACAACGTTGCTCTTCGAGAACGCGATTTCTTCAGCCTCATCTGCATAAACATCTCGGTAGCCGGTAAGCTTCCAGGAGCGGACAACGTCTCTGCCAATCCTCCGACTTCGCCATATGCCAGTTTATGGGAAACCGAGACTGCAGTCGGGAAGCTTCACATTCTTCACCGGGATGCGCAAAAGGTCGTTAAATTGCGATGTCCACTGTTTATTTTTTATTCTTATTCTTTTTTTCTTTGAATATACAGATTCACCATCTATTCTGGTCTATTCTTCTTCTTCGAGATGTCACTCGTTAAACGCTTCCATCTTAGCCGATTGCCACCGCATAAATTTCCATTAGACCGTGGAAACAATAGAGGAGTGGTCGCGCGACCAAGAGGATAACGAAGAATTTATGGGGGACGCTTACTTGTTGGACGTTAGGATGTGGACGATTGTTTTCGGATACTGATTTTTCGGGGCCTTAGCCGTTTTACGTGCATCATTTATCAATGTTTTGTTAAAGACTTGAAGGTAATTGGCCTATAAAGGGAGTAATACCATACTTATGAAGTGATGTTCTCTACTTGATTGAGAAAAATCAAAATTCTAGTGACTTCAACAGGTTAATCTTAGTAAACTCATTTTGTGCTATTTATGTATAATGATTACGTCACTGCATTAGACCATTTGAAAGCTTAAAGTATACTATTTTACGCGATATATTTTTTGTCTCAGTTTTCATATTGTTGTCTAAATTAATTTCATTATCTTTAAAATAAGTGCAAATTATTTAAATACGAAGAAAATTTTCTTCTACGTCATCTATGTAATCTAAAAAAATGCATGAATCAGCTGCAAAATGTTTGAGAACATCAAAGGGGTTTGTAAAGAAGCTAGTTTTTATCAAATAATAAAAGTATATTTTTTTATTAATGTTTATTATCCTCAATTTCAAGCCTTAAAATATAATAAGAGAGTTGAATATACATTAATGGTAATAAAAAACAACACTCAGAGCAAGTCAAATTGTCAATTTTCCACAAATCATATCTCAGTCACTTTTTATCAAAAATCCAGTTTTCTTATGCAAATGAAAGCTTGGAGTCCCTTTCCGTTCATTCTTGAAATAAAACTTATATGACATAAATGTTAAACCCGTAAATCTTAAGTCTGTGATTTTAATAACAAATTAAAACTGTCACTTTTAAGGCTAGGTTTCGAAATGTCAACTTATTGTGGACATAATTTACTTCTTAATGTGGACGTAAAATAAATTTACGTACACATGAATTCAATTGTACACTGCAAAAACAGTTGTTTTTTATGCGTATTAAATTAAGTCAGCACCGTCTTAAATTAAGTCAGAGTGTGTTTTGTTAATATTATTGTGACTTAAAACAAAAACGTATGAATTGAAATACGTCTTTATATTAGACACTCGTTTCGTCTGAAAAAAATATTCAACCTGTCGCCCGACTTACTAAGTTCAGACAGAGCCAATAAGATGTTTCATGCAACTGATTTTAAGCCAATAAAATAGGATTAAGACATTTTTTGAATAAGACGTTGAAATTTCTTAATACACGAATAATAGTTAAGACAGCATGATCTAAGACGTAAATTTTGTTAAGACATTTGACTTTTAAATTAAAAGAAAGGTTATGCGAAAAAGACTAAAACAGACATTGTATATGCAAACAAGAAAACTGAGAAAAAACTAATTATCTAATATTTAAAAATTTAATTGTAATAATAAAAAACATTTAAAAGCCCAATTAATTTTATGAACATATTTTATAAATTATAGGTACACATTTTTCATAAATTGGTTAAATAATGTCATTCGTTTTACGTGTTAAATACAAAAACATTAAATAAATAGAATGACATGAAAAAGCAATAAAATAATTATTAAATAACTTTACGTACATTGAGAATTTTGTTTATTCAAAAAATGATCGATCAAGTCGTCTTTACCAACCGATTTTTAAAAAAACCGAATGGCACGTGACACATGTTTAAACTCGTCGTACAAAAACGGCTTTGTACAACCACAACTGATTTGCAGCTTTGCTACTGTTCTCATTTTATAAAGAAGGGCTTTTCTTTATATTTCTAAATAAAAGATGGCTAAAGTTGTTTATTGTTTAATAACAAATAAAATGTGCAAAAAAGTGAAATTTACAACTCCTTCCATAACGCATTTAAGTGCCACTTGTGAAGTTTTACAATTTTCCCTTACGTTAAGCACAAATTGTGCCGCATACCACTTTTTTGGTCTGAAATTCTCTTCTTGCAATCTATTTACATTTGCAAACAAAATTATAATTAAATATTTTAAAAAATATTGTATTTTTATTTATTTATTTTATTTATTCAAATTACCTAGTTGCTAAAAAAGTTCGACATAAAAGTGCAGACAAAGTTACTGACACCAAGGAAACGTCAAAGAGCACCAGAAGAAGAAAGAAAGTAAAAACATTTCATTTGTTTAGAATAACAATAACAAAAAATTAACTTTTATGATTCATGAAAAATATTTCAAAAAATGCATAAAATAATATTTAGAAATAATGCAAAATCATTGATTATTAATTTATACTATAATTTGTAATTTTTTAACTTAAAAATAATAAAAATGTTTAATTTAGTGCATTTATAATGCACTGTTTGCAAAAAGTAATACAAATATTTTTTATCAATTTATTGCAACTTTTTTTTGTTTATCAATTTTCAAATAATTATTCTTAATTTATAATCACAATTTTTTTAACTAGAGCAAGTAAAATATTTATTAAATTAAATATTAATAATGATTTTTTTTGGATTCAGGTTCAAAAGAAAACAACAGGAAATGAAGAAGAAGGTGACTATGAAAGCGATGTTTCGGAGTGCCTTTTTGGGCTATCAACTCCAAAAGAAATAGAATTTGACGCCTCTGCTTTTCAAGACACTATTCCTATTTATGACGTCAATACATCATTTGTATTCTCCAAACATGTTCAAAAAATTTGTGTCCACGAATTTGAAGAAGACGTGGGCCCCTGTCACGATTTGCCAACCGGTTCTTTTGAAGAATCTTATTTTGATTTGTTTTTCGACACTCCAATTTACGAGCATATTGCTTGTAAGACGAACAGATATGCTTCGTATGTGCAAAAACAAAAAGGAAAAAAAGATAAACCGTGGAGAGAAGTCACTTCACGTGAAATAAAAGCATACTTTGGGGTACTCCCTGGCGTTCCGTATCACACCATGTTTAAACCATTAAGTTTTGGTATAAAAGTGGGTTAAAAGCGGCAACTTTTACACCAAAATATAATTTAAATCATGCATGCACTGAAAATATCGGTCAACTTTTGGTGTTTTGATGGAGCATTTTTGGTGCAACAAATTTACACCAAAATACGGCCATATTAGCATCAGATTTCCACCAATTTCAAACCAACAAATTGGTGCGATTTCGGAGCATAACTGTTGCACCACATTTTTACCACATCTACACCAAGAAACAACCAAAGATTGAGGGAATTTACTGGTGCAATATAGCTCCACAACCAAGTTGAGAATTTACACCCTTTGTTGTACCAATTTTAAACCAGTTTTCACCACGTATGCACCAGAAATATTGGTCAAATTTTGGTGTTCTGATGGAGTATTTTTGGTGCTACAATGTCTACTTTTTTTGGAAACCTAATTGAGGTTTACATGAAGAAATGGTTGTGAAAACAATTTTGTTAATAGCAACTTCATTGAATTTCTCAAGCTTGAATATGTTTTTGCAGTCGAATTATGTAAATAAAAACTTTTTTTTTCGGAATCTCTTCTGCTTTACTTATCAAATCTTAACAACTCTATCAGTGCTGAATTTAAAATGATAAACTTACATAAATTCACTTTTTATTTATATTTTGGTTTAAATTTGATGTAAAAGATTTTTAAACAAATATTGGTGCATATTGATGCTAATTGTGGTGCGAAAACTTTTTGGTAAAATAGAGGTACAAACTTGGTATAACATTTTGAAGTAAATTTGGGGTGACAGGTACTTAGCAAAATTTTGGTTTACTGTTGGTGTAAGTATTCTTTTTACTTCCAAAAGTATCGGATTAAAAATGGTGCAAGTTTGGCGTAAAAGCATTTGGTGCATTAATGGTGTAAAAAATGCCGATTTTTAATCTTTTTTATACTAAAATTTCACCAATTTTCAACCAATTTTAGAACACAATTACACTAATTATTTGGTACAATGTGGATTGCTAGGAAATAACAAATAAAAAAAATGAAAATGAAAATTAAAAAATTACTACAAACAATAAAAATGTTAGTTTTAAAGAAAAGAAATTTATAAAAATAATAAAAAATGAAAAACTTGAAAGTAAAAGAGTTAATTGAAACAATAACAACTTACGTTTTACATGCCTGTTTTCATGTTGGCTTGCGTCGTGCAGCCGCCCACTTGACCGTATAACCAACTGTTTGATGTCAAGACAATTAACCTGAAAATGATCGTCCAGCTCCAAGTTGCTTTTTATCTGATCTGAAAACATTATTTCAATAAATATTCACATCATTGCATTTAATATTTACATAATTTGTAGTCCTTTATGGTGTTGTCCTGTAGTTCTCTGTCTGTCATCTGAAACATAAAAAATTAAAAGTATAATAAATGAAAAAATAAAGAAATTTAAATTATTTTTATTAATTCAATTTTGCAAAAATTACACTGCAAATAATAATTTTGTTGAATTATATTTCTTACTTACGTTTTACATATTTATTTTGATTTTTTGACTCCTGTCCTAAATATGAGAATGAGATAATAATATAATCGAGTCTGAAGTCACGAAGTTTCAATTAAATATAATTTTTTAAGCAAAAAATATAAAAAGTCTGGCATGATCTATGTCTTTTTGCCATGGTTTTAAATATGTATTTATTTTTATCGTTAGAATAATTTGTAAATTTGATTTATTTATTTATTTTTGTTTTCTTTTTAATTATTATGGTGTGTTTTTTGATTAATGAAATTAAAATTGAAAACATCTTGAAGCTTTCTTTAAATAACCGTTTGATGGTAGCACGCGTTCCACCAATTTCACCAATGATAGAACCTTTTTACATGTTTTTATCTAATTATCATGACATACTTGTCTGAACATACTTTTGAAGTTTAACGAAATTTTTTGTCTTTTTAGTTATTTTACTTAATTAAGTTTTGTTCAGTTTTTTTTATAGTAAAATATATATTTATTAAGCAAAAATTAATTAAGTAACAAAGAATTAAAAAAAATGGTTTCCGTTTGGTAAAAATTAGCGAACATGAGTATCATTAGTGTCCACGAGATGGTAAGTTTTTTGGATGTGTCTATTTGCACGACGCCCGTTTACCTGTTTGCCCGTGTCGGATGCCCGTTTGCCTGTGTCGGATTTTTGTCCGTGTGCCCGTGTAACGGGCAGTTTGACCGTGTGGGTTTGATTTGCCAGTGTGAAGGATGTTTTGGCCTTGTGGATTAACTTGCCCGTATAATTATTTTTGCCTGTGTGTCCATACAAGATGATTTTCCCATGTAATTTATTTTGGTAGGATGAGTTTATTTGTCAGGTAACATATACCCGAATATTCCTATTGTAACATTTATGCTGTTGCTATTTATTTTCAAAAACAAAAAAAATTAAAGAACATTAGAAAGTAAAAATTATACAATGTAGAATAAAAATAAATTTATTAATTTATTAATTAAAAAAATTTATCTTTTGCGTACCAGTCTTTATGTATATATTTTATGCCCACTAATTATAAATGAAATTGTATATTTGTATTTATGTAAATGGGTGCATTCCCGTAAAATGAATAAATAAATAAATAAAAAAATAAATATTGACTCATTATAATAAAACTACGTTTAACACTAGAAGGACGGGTAAATGCTACCTGACGAAAAGGACGGATGGGTCATTTTGACCCCATGATAATTAATCATGAAAAAATAAAGATAAAATTTACTAGTTTTAAGTTTTCACAATATATTTATGTATTTAACACTAATTAGACAAATTT
>JABFPM010002936.1:0-15397 GCA_022817325.1 Idris sp. 1 HC-2018
GGAAAGGAGGCGTGACATTTTAAAAGGAGGGCCCCAAAAATTTACGATCGCTTAGGGCCCCGTCAAGAGTAAAACCGGCACTGTCACAGACACACGTACTTGCGCATTCAATCTCACACAATAGTTCTCGATACTAGTTAGGTTATTCTGAAAAATCATCAAATTAATGGTGACCAACATCTTTATCCCATACATCTTATTCCTACAGTTTTATTTTATGGCATTTTTATCGCATATAATATGTTTATCTCATAATAACATTATTATTTCATAATTTTAAAATAAATAAAGTTCTTAATAAATTACATAAATTTTTCAAAAAATAAATAATTGTAAAAATTTGAAATACATAAAAATAAGGAAATAATCGTTTATAAAAAAATACACAAAATGTCATTAACCAATATTTTTTAATAAATATAAGTAATGAAATAATTTTTTTATTACAGAGTCATATAGTTTAATTAATAAATAAATAAAAAATTATCTTATATGAATAAATAATAAAGTCTTAATAAAGTTGAAGTAATAAATTATCGTATATAAATATATAATTGAATTGTAAAGCGAGGTTTTAAGTTTAAAAAATCAATTGTTTTTTTACATTTTTCAATTCTCTGACATGGGTAGAACATGAGTGATCTTTATTTGGTAGAAATTTTATTTTTTGATAGGCGTCCCTCAAATCGCTTCCAAACTCAATAAAAATACGGGATGAGTTTTTTTTAGATTTTTACATTTTTAAGATTAATCTTAAAAAAATAATTTCAGCTATCAAATTCAAATTTAAAAATTAATGTTAATATTCAATGAAATGTAGGTTTGTTATAGAAGAATTAGAGTCTCTTTTAACACAAATTATGATTGCCTGATGAATTTAGAAGTTAATAACAGTTACTAAGATGTCAAACAATAAAAATAATTTAGATTTTACACAGTTCGACCTGTTTCATTTCTGTGAATTTTGATTTAACTTATTAATTTGAGTGTTTATTTGAAGTCATTCAGGGACCTGCTACATTTTCTTGGGATACATGCTATTGGAATAATTCCTCTTGCTCTTAGTGCTCGTCTCGGTTACGCAGGCGCACAAAGAATACGTGTTCAGCGTCTTCAACCCGGATTAGGCCAATCGGGAACTCTTCGTCATCCACTACGTTTATCTTTTTCAGGTACACCAAGCATCCATGTCCACTCTATAAAGGGGCTAGATAGTAATCTACATCCCTATATTTCTACTGGATCCATTGCGGCAAATCCGGTATCAGTTGATGAGTCCATTTTCCAGCAGTTTAAGAATTCCACCATAAGTTCACCATTAATTCCATTACTTTTTGCATCATTTCCGAGGACTTTGGTGGAGAGAAATGAGAACTCTTCAGTTAACCCATGACTAGCTTATGCGGTCGACTCTATGGATTTTCACTTCATCATTTTCCAATTCATTACACATCTTAATCCATGTATAGCATGTATGCATTAAATATGCTACACATACTCGTACGGCGACTTAGCTGCTTTATATTGTATATACTATTCCCCATGAGTTTCATCTTCATGATGAACCACACGTTTTTAATGGGATTCGCATCAGGCGACGGGAAAGGCCAATTCAATGTGATGATGCCATTTTCACGTTTCCGCTCGGTACATGCACGACTCCAATGTTTCGGGTCGTTGTTTTCTAGCAATATTCATGCGCTGGTATCTGAGCCAAACTATCTTTTATCGGACTTTAATAAACACTTACAATAAATTTCGTTCATTTTTGAGCGTTTAAATTATCCATAAACACATATAAAACTCCACAACCCTTCAAACAGAAGCTTTTCCAGACGTGGAATTATATTGGGTGTTTAAGAGGAGGTACGACCAAAGAATGCGGAAAAATCGAAAAAAGTGAAATTCAAATTTCGATATACGCATTATAAATAATGTTTTTCTAACAATTTGTTTAGTAGAGTGCAGAGTCTATTCTGTTGTGCTTGGGTATGAGATATATTTACATAGTAAATTAAATGAACGTACGTGGGCTACGTCAGTCGCTGCAAAAGCTAAAGTAACTAAAGAAAATCCTAGTTATAACCTGGGCATTGCAGATTAAAATATTATATTTGTACATAGTGATTAGCAGAGCCCGGATTCAACCCGATATGAAGTTGGTTACACATATGAAAAAGGTTGGTAGTACTGTTTGGCAGGTGCCGATTTTTAAATTTTTTATTTTCGAAATATTTAAAATATGTTCGGAAACCATAGAAATGAAGATATAATTGATTTAGTACTACTACGATGTAAGTAATATTAAAGTTTTAAATATTTGTATTTTTGCGTCTGTTTAAATTAAAAATGCCTATTTTATAATTCTAACTTTTTAATAGCTTAATTTTATGACTGATTTTTAAAGATTAATTATTGTTTAATTCAATTAAAATGATTATTGTGTCGACTCAGCTTATTTAATGTTAAACAAAAATATAGAAATAATTATTAAAAATCCTTTTTCCATAAACGTGTCTTATTGTATTAATTATTAGTTTATAGAAATCTGATTAATGTATAAAAAAATATTTGATTTCAAACCCTATCTATCAAACCCAAACTAAATCAAAAATAAATGTATTCCTTTCCGAAAAAAAATTTATTAATTCAATAAAATAGTTTCAATTCGGAAATTGAAAATTAACAATATCTCACTAATAATAAATTGTTTTAATTTTCAAGTTCTGTGAACATATTTTAAACATTTCGAAAACATTTCAAAAATCGGCCCCTGTCAAACAGTATTACCAACCTTCTTCAATTGTGTAACTAACTTCATATCGGGGTGAATCCAGGCTCTGGTGATTAGATATAAAAAAACGCAAAAGATACTAAAAAAACGTTGCCAAACTTTAAACACGATTACCTCGTAATTAATTGTCTGTGTTTTTTTATACATAACCTAATTATTCTCAGTCAATTTTCAACCGATTTACTTGAACTTTGACATAGTTATTCTTGATAGCATAATAAAACTTTCTGTAAGACGGGATCATACCAAATGCTCACAGCAAGTTGCTCGTAGGACACTTGTTCGTAGGAAAGTTTTTTGCACATCAAAAATCTCGGACATACAACTTGCTCGCAGGATATTTAAATTTTATTATTCAGTAAATAATATTCATTCTGAGCACTTAGCTTCGCTTAGCGCGCTTTTTGCAAATCAAGGTTTATGTAATATGTACTTAAATGATTAAATTTCGACTTTATATATAATAATTTCTTCCCTTGGCGCAATGAATAGTCAAGATGTTTTTGAAAAAGGTCAAGAATCACTTTATCTTTCTTTTTCGACATTGAGCCGCGTGTACCGCGTTCCGGCAGGTCGCAACATTTTACACCGCTTTGTAACGCACTACCCTCTTCTTCACGAATACCTGTGACTTTCCCATATACCGGGCTGCATTCATATTCATTTTTGGACCTTTTGAATGAGTGCAAAGAAACACTTTCTCAAAACGGCTTTGTATGCGGCACTCATTTTGGAATTATTGAGTCAAATGCAGAAAAACAAGACAAACTGAGAATATAATTAGAAAGAATTCTTCTCTAATGTTTAAACAATACATGAAATTAAGCAAACACCTGCGCGTCATCTATTGACGAAATTATAAGTGACACGCTCTGATTGAATGGACCGTATATCCATCAATATGTAATTAACTTAGAAGAAAATTAAGCGCTCAAAAATAATAAAAACACAAATATTGATATTTTAATAACAAATGAATAATTTGTTTTAAAAATGAACAAAGTTATTAGCAAAGTAAATTTTTACTTCAGCTTCTACATTTCTATTTCTATAAAATATTTTGTCTTCCAACATGCGGTGTTGCTTCTACAATTCGTGCAGCTTCTAGAAACTTTAAAATTATCGAACTGAACTTGTAGAATAAGTTGAAACGTTGAATTCATTCGGTTGGCGATTATTTCAAAACTGAAAATTTTGAATTTATTAAAAATGTAAGCAAGAAAATAGGCAAGAAAATCACTAATACTTTTGAATTATTCCTTTATTGTGAGGACTTATATGGTTTGATCCAATAACTGCACGAAAAACATGAAGTATCCGAGGTGTATTTTGAATTTTGAATCAGTGATGGTGGTAAATTTTTAAAGATTTGTCTTTCAATCCAGTCTTTGGAAAAATATGTTGAAAAAAAGAAAGATAGAAAAAGATTGAAAAATGGAATATCTGCAAAGAGCTTCAAAAACACTGATGTGAAAAAATTATTCGTTCTTGCAGTTCTTAAGTATAGCAAGAAACTTATGACAATTTTAGAAATTTGCGAGCTGCACTGAATACAAACGTACGAACAATTGCCACAAATTTGAAGCTTGCTAATATTTTGTTGGGCATCATAACTCATAGTTCTCTACATCCTTGTACTTTGTCTGATGTTAAAAAACACAAGCTTAATGAGCGATAAAATATTAGAACGATTAGAATTAGAAACTTTTGAAGAACTACATGTACTGAAAAGACGCAGAAACTGATAAAAACGAGCAAAAGATTAAAAAATTTTCTATCAATTCGCTTGTTTTCAATTCTGAATTTTATAATTCATTTTTACAAATCATTCCTCCACCTAAATTGCATTTGATGCTCGGCGTTGTGAATATCATTTTTCCTGACTGAATTCTAAACTGAAGTTTTAGAATAAGCAAATAACTCACGGTATTCCAGCATTTAAAGGAAATGCTTAGAGAAAGCTTTCAAACAAAGTCGTTATTTTCAGAAAAAATTGTAGCTTAGATTGCTTGAAATTTGTTCATGCACTTCAAAATTTTAGAGCTGAAATAGACTCGTGTTTTGAAAATGATCTTGGAAAAGATTATAAAGAAAAAAAAATACCACTTTTAGACGAAGATACTCTGATTTGGACGTGTCAGTAACTCCAAAAGTCTATGCGGTATTTTATCATATCGAACATTTCTGTAAACAAGAGCAAGTTAGCTTAGGTTTTTTTAGCAAACCGGCCATGGAATCCGTCATTTTGATTTTAGTGCCATGTCAAAAAAATACAAAATTGCACATGGACATTAAGAGTACATGGAGAAAATAGATACATAAAGCTTGCGGTACCTTTCCCGTGAAACGAAACGATTATGTCGAAAACGGAAAATTTACATGTAGTAACATAAAATTTACGTGATTTTCAGTCATACTTATATTTGATATCTTGGTAGTTTTTCCGTTTTTGACACAATTGTTTCTTTTCACAAGAAAAAAGATACCGTAATTTGTATATATCTTTTTTCTCCGTGAATGAAACCACGTTACACTGTGCAGTTTGTGAATACAATAGCCTTCATATAAAAAGATAATTGTATATGATGTAAATATATGTAAATATTTTATAAATAATAGAACTATTGATCAAATTGCTTAAAACATAATTTCTTGTAATTTCTGAAATATATAATCGATTTGTGTTCAATGATTGTATACATTATGATAATTTAATCATGATAATTGTTATTATAAAGCACCAAAGCTAGGTAGGTTAATGAAAAAAGTAATTTAGTTAAGTTAAAAGTTAATGTAAATTTTCATAAGTTAAAAAAAGTTACTTTTTTTGCAAAAGTTAGTTAACCTAACCTATTTTCCCGTTAATGCGTTTTCGCAACTTTACAAAAAATGTTTAATGATCAAAATCTTTTGAAAATAATCGTGAAATTACATTTAAAATTATATGAACAAATACTTAAATAGTTAAGTATTTCATTTGTATAACGTTAAATATGAAAAGTATACTTTGATTTAAAAATAATTATGAAATAAGCCATTCTACAGAAGAACTGCTTGGCAAAAAATGGGTTAAGAAATTTAAACATTTTTATTTTTTTTAAAAAGAAAGACAAGATTGAAATAAAAAATCTTTTCTATTTTATACTTTATTTATAATCAATTGATTAAAAATTCACGTTAAAAGAGTAATAATAATAACATGCCGTAGAAACGGATAAAGTCGGACAGCCTTATGATGTCAAACATTTTTGTTGTTATACGAATTAAGTGTTTTATACATAAAATACTGTTTTCTTAAGCAATTTATAATGAAATAGATATAAATGTATGATTTAAGAAAACGTTTTAAGTTTTGATTGTTCTGTCGCAAAGCGTACCTGATAATAATTATGTGTATTGAAAATAATTAAAAAATTTAATTTTTATTATTTATAGCTTAACTATCAAAAATATAATCATTGTGCAGGTCGTACATGCTAGAATAATATCAGGAAACTGTCGAAAAGACAACGCTATTTAAATATGCGGAAGAAAACATGCTAAAAGTATTTAGAGATATCAAAAGTAAACAAAATTAGATCCACCGCTCAAAATTATGATGTACCAAAATCTACATTGAATGATAAGTTTCTAAATATTCGGAAAAAAATTTTGGTGGTCAGCAAAAATTAAGTCCTGATGTTGAAAGTTATATTGTTAAAGAAATTTTGATTTGCTCTGAATGGAGATATTGCTGGTGTTATCCAAAATTGTTTAAACGCAAAAAAAAATTTCATTCGCGAACGATCGTCCTAGAAGATTCGACCTTCGCATATTACCAATTATTATGAAACCAACAAAAAATTTACAAGTTATTTAATACTAAAAGACGATAACATAGATTCAAAATAAGAAATATAACTTTTTATATTATTTCACAAAACAAATCAACGTTTAATCGTAATGTGAATCATTATTATGTGCTTTGTTATCAGCTGTCCGACTTCACCCAACTTTGACAGGTGAAATCGGACGTTTTAAAAATTTAAAAAAACGATAACAGTTTATATTAGATCAAATAACTTATACTGGTTATATTTATTGGACATAAATGTATTTAAAAGTAAAAATCGCAAATTTGGAACAGTATTAAAAACACGTTTTTAAACGAAAACTCAAAAAACTGTCCGACTTTACCCTCATCTACGATATTAAAAAGACATTTGATCATAATTCCTTTCATACAGAAGACTATTAAGCCAGTAAAAGACAAATTCTTAGAAAATCGTTTACTCAGAAATATTTACTTAAAAAGACATTCACCCATAGATACATTTAGACAAAAAGAACAGTTTAACAAATGTTCATTTAGGGTTTAGTAAACGTTCCATAAACGTTTAGTATAAATTCGTCGAAATTTGCTAAATATTTGTTAAATTTTTTATAAATATTAAAAATTGACGATTAAAGTTTTTAAATATTTTTATAAAATTTAGGATGAAAATTCATTGTTTTGAATTATATTTTGAAACAATCAAATTATTCAACAATTTTTTTCAACAAAAATTTTATTGCATATTTTGGTATTTTGAAATGTTCTCTTCAATGTGGTGTAACGATAATTGAAAAATACCTATTATAAGTCGATAAATTTTAATATTTTGTAGAGCACTACTACATTAAATGCTGCTCCGAGCGCTCAAGTAACTTGAAATATCTCGAAATATTTTTTTTCTCGTGTTTCTTTAAATTCAGAGTGCTCCAAATTTTAAAGCGATTTTTATTTTTTTTAAATGCATCTAATGAAAAGACGAAAAAGCTGTTTAGACGAATTTTTTATAAACTTTTATTACAAAGTTATGAAAAATTGAAATTCAAAAATAGTGTTTTTTTCTAATTTTTTCTCATTTTTTTTTCATTTATACTTTCTTTAATAACTTTTGAAGGAAATAGTTTATTTAAAATCTGTCTAGACAATTTGTATGTTTTTTCAATAGCTAAGTTGAAAAAAATTGAAATTTGGATGAAAAATACAAAATTAGGAGCATTTCGAAAATGACGTTTTTAGGCCTATTATTTGCAAAAAAAATTTATTCGATGTTATTATCTGATTAAAGATAATTTTCTTTAAACTGATGCAAATGAATGAGGAAAATTATAAGTTACATTAATTCAATAATAAGTTTAGAAAATAGCTATTTGCGCGAACGGTCTCCTCAAAGTATGTTCAAAACGTTTAAAAAATGAACGTTTTTTTAATTTTTGATACGATTATCGAACGTTTGATAAACACTTAAGGGGACCGTCGACCTAAAAATAGTAAAAAATTGATTTTGTGGATAATTTTTTTTTTGCATAATTTGATACACTGAAGTGTGCTCTTTCATATAGTGTTGTTTTTGTTGAACATTATCAATAAGTTATTAAATACACATTTTTAAACGGCGCGCGCAATGTCGAAATAAACCAGTGTATACAGTCGGTGTAGGTTGAAATTTATTTTTTTGCATAAACGAATGTAAAATCGAATTTAATTTGTTTAAACATTAAATGCAATAATTTTTATTTTTGTTTCACATAAATTTCTTATAATACGTTGTATGAGTAATTTTTTGAAAATTGTATTGTATTTTCGCTCTGTTAACTTGTTCGTGCAGCTTATGCTAAGTGTAGTGTACGTGGTTGTTGTGCTCTCAACAAATGATATAATTGCAATCTTAATAAAGTTTGGATAATATATAAACAATCAATTCTGAATATTTTGTGTGTGTATCATTGTTATTGTCATGGGAAAAGTAATAAATCAGACAACAACAAAAATATTCCAAGAATGACAAAAAGGAACCAAAAAACAGCGTCATGATAGAGCTTTACGAGCTCGTGCAAATCGCCATACTGCGGCAAGTTTCATTTATTACTTTGTGCGATAAAGTTCGTATATTATTATTATTGTCATGTTTATTATTTCATATAAGTTTATTATTTTTTTCATTATTTTGACTTATTGTATGCGTTTCTGTAGGTATCAACGGTTGTAAATTCTACACGCAAACTAAAGTTGGAAATGCATTTGGCTTTTAATGAAGAAGAAAACGATTAGGAGTCATTATCATCAGACGTTGAAACTAAATAAAAAAAAAATTCAGGGAGTTATGGAATCTACAAAGAAGATATATGGCATGATCTTTTGCGACGGCTGAAATACAAAAATTGCAGTCAGACTAATCTTGTCGCTAAATATTCCGCGGAGAAAGGATTTGCGTGCAAAATACAAATTTATTGTACTTCATGTGAATTTATTAATAAAGAGCGTTTGACGAATCCATCAATTAACCATGGCGTAGAAATAAACCAACTCGTGAGAAATGCTGTCATCGACATGGGAGTAGGTTATTCGGAACTTCAGAAAATTGCAACTGAAATAAATACCTCTGTTATGTTTAAGGATACATTTTCGAAACATGTAAATTATTTACATTACACCAGCATTGAAGTATGTAACAAAGTTTTAAACAATCGCATGAAATCATACGAAAACGTCATCTTGAAGAGCATAATTATTCAAATAAAAATGGTATTATAAACGTCGATGTTTCATATGATGGCTCTTGGCATTCACGTGGTCATTCATCGAATCAAGACATTGGGATTGTAATTGACATTTTGACTGGATTTGTAATAGATTACGTTGTTCTTTCTAAGAATTGCACCGATTGTAATAGGATGGAACAGAGAAAAATTGATAAAACTAAGCTAAATATCTGGATGGAAGCTCACAAAATCAGTGGTGAATGTGAAAAAAATTTTGATGGTTCGTCAGGGGGCATGGAAGTGCGAGCTGCTGAAATTTTATGGCAACGGTCTGTAAAGAAATGTTGTATGCGATACACAACGCTCCTCAGGGATGGGGACTATAAGACATTTACGCACCTCAAGGCTCTGAATTTATATCCTGGTTACGATTTGGATAAACAGGAGTGCATAAACCATGTTGGCAAACGCCTATATACGGGGCTGAAAAACGTTGTGCAAAAGTGTTCAGTTAGAAGAATAAGGTTAGTCGGCGCAAACGCGGGAAGTTTGACCGAAAATAAAATTAGAAAAATACAGGGATTCTATAAGAGTGCCATAAAAAAGAACGCACCAGATGTAAAAAAAATGCAAAGGCAATACTTGCAGCTATCTATCACTGTAGTTACACAGATGAAGTTCCCAATCACAAATTTTGTCCTAAACGGGAACATTCGTGGTGTTTTTGACAAAGAGCAATTGCTACAAAAAAAAATAAAATCTCATTCATCAATGGAACTACAGATAAAAGCGGAAGTCGCAAACTACATTATGCCGGAATACGAACGGTATTCAAATCCAACATTATTGTAACGTTGTATACAAATCGGTACTCAAAATGCCAATGAAGGTCTCCATAACTCAATTTGGCTAAAGTGTCTAAAACATAAAGCTGCATCTTTGAAAAAAGTCGAGGTATTTGATTAGAAATAACTTGCTGTTGCAAGCTATTTTATAAAATGTATAGTTTATGTTAAAGTCATTTCAGAATTTAACGTTAATTACAAAGGAGTTTTAACATTATCAAAAGAAAGCGATGAAATTGTAGCGAAATTGTCATCAAACATTGCAACGAAACGAGACACGGACAGTGTGCGTCGGAGTCAAGCGCGCAGTACTGAGGCTAGCCGATATGCACGCTTTTAAAAAAAAGTAAACGAACGAAAATAATGAAGAAAGAAGGTCCTTGTTATGGTCCTAGCATAAGTGAATAAATATATTCACTTTTTAATCTGATTTATTTTATATTCACTCAAATATAAGATTCTGAAACTTTAAAAACGAATATCTCTATAACATATTTTTTGTAAAATCTCAACTTTAAAAAGTTGAGCGTACTACAGTTTTCAACCGATTTTGATCTAGTAAACGGCAAACTGTTCGGAATTTAGTTGACAACAAAATTGTTAGATAGAATTTTCATACATAAATAAAAAAAAAGTTGTACGTGAAAAATTGAAAAAAAATATTTAAACTTAATCAATTTTTGCAAATTCTTTTATAAATAAGTGACTTGCTAATAAAATATAAAAGATATAAAAATTCTGTCTAACAGTTTTATTCTTTATAAAATTTCAAACATTTTGCCGTAAATAATAGTTATATCGGATAAAAATTGCGGTACCCTTAACTTGTTGAAATACCCCTCATCTTAAATGTTATTAAAAAATTAATTGTTTATTATAGAATTTTTTACATTTTAATTGAATTTTCTTTTTTAATTGTTGTTAGCTAATTGTAAACAAAATTTCGTTAAAATATCTTGAAAAATAACATTTTTAGCCATTTTGGTAGACGATCCCCTTAATAGACGTATAGCAAACGTTTTCTAAACGTGTATAGAACGTTTACTAGACTTTGTAAACGTTTATCTAACGTTAGATAAACTTCTGGTAAACGTTTCCTGAAGGTTTTATGAACGTTTTAAACGTTTTTCAGACATCATATGAACTTCCCAATAGCATATTATAAACCTTTTACATCCCTAGAAAGTAGACAATTGTACGTTATAATAAATTCAGTGCAACGTTCATTCGTACTTTCGACAAACGTTCACCAAACGTTGTGTTCCCACGGAGCCGAGTACTTTTATTCAGAAAGACATTTACGCATAAAGACATATACGCAGAAAAACATTTACTCAGAAGCTGAACAATAATGCAACTAAAAAACTTGAATTTTGAAAATTATAAAAAATTTGTTGTTAATAATATTATTAAACAATATATACAGGTCTATATATATGTCCGAAAAGTATGAAAACGGTGAAATATCTCGAGAAATACACATCGGATTTAAAATATAAAAATAGACGTTTAAAATATTTTTTAAAAATCTATCCAATTTCAACCTCCCAGCTCTACCCTATAGGGCGGTGGTGGGGACAACTTTGAGATGTTAAATAGGAACCCCTATATTTTTTTGTAGATTCGGATTCCCCATTTCGGAAAAATCATGTCGATTCACCTATTAAAAACATAATTTCGATTACAGGGGTTCCTATTTAAAATTTCGAAGTTGCCCCCACCCCCGCCACCGATGGTGGAGCTGGAGGGTCGAAATTGGTGTCATTGAATAGATTTTTAAAAAATATTTTACACGTCTATTTTTATATTTTAAATCCGATGTGTATTTCTCGAGATATTTCACCGTTTCCATACTTTTCGGACACCCTGTATATTACGCCCCGTTTGTATAATTGCTCAGTTTATGTACTGGGCAAGGCGATGTTAAAATGAATATAATTATTCTATTATTATACTTAACATAATTTATATCCGTTATTGTTATTTATTCATCTTTGTTATAGTTTTATATTGTACATAAATATAATTATTTGTCTAAATTATTGCAATGAACAAACTGACATGCTGAATTACACTTTAATTTTTTTTTTTAACATTTACAACTTTTATTGTTACATTAGCCGCGGCACAAGACTTTTTGCATCCCTTGAATATGAATTGAATGAACATCTTTAATACTTGAAAGCACATTAACTTTAGTTGCCATGTATAAACCGTAATTTGTAACTGCTTTCGTCTCCCCAGCCAAGTCACAAACAGATATTTTCAATTCAGTTCAGTTTCTACAACTATTGGCAAAAAATATCAGCAACGATAATAATAAGTTAAGTGATTTGTGTTGAGAAATAAAATGTTGTGTGTAACAATACAAAATAATATACAACAAATATAAAGTCGGTTAAATTTGTTTCCGCTAGTTTTGCAGAAAATGATAAAAAAAATACTAGAAAATACAAAAAAAAGTGATTGTAAAATACTTTGCTGCAACGATAGTGCTATTATAACTAAACCCTGTATTCTCCTTATGTTATTCAAAAAGGCTGCGACTATTTGCACTGCCCGTGTACACGGATGGCCTGGGTACACGGGTAAAAATTTAATTATTTATGAATATTTATAATTATATGATACAAAAAAAAACAAGAGAGGTAAGTAAAAAATGTTTACTTATTTATTGAACGCATTGACATTAGGATAGTATAAAATAATAAACATGTCGATTGAAAAATGCAAAATTATTTTGAATATTTGTATTAATTCTTGTACATGTCAGTATTTTTAATCATATTGTCTTTCTTGCAAACATATCTTCACATTTAGACAAATGGTGGAAGTTGCATTGCTTTCTGAAAATCTATGTCCTGAAATCTGGATTTACAAATATAGTTTAAAAAATCAAAGATCAACAAAGAACAATACTACTGTAATTCAAAAAAAGGTACCATTGAACAAACAAAGGTTCATAATAAAAGTTGTTTCTGTATCATAGAACCGCAAATATTCTCAATCTACAATAAGTAATTTGTTGACGTTAATCTTCTTGTCCCGAACATTCTTTTATGAATGAATAGATTTTGTAAACAAGTATTGGCGAAATAAAAGAAAAATGCGCTTTAATTTTCAAAACGACAAAACTGAGATGGATGCAAACAAAAGTTTAGCAAATTTAAATTTGCCTAATGAAAATTTAGACTGAGCAGATATAAAAACACCTTGTAAAATAAAAATTAAATTAATCTTAGAATATTTTATGTTGAAAACGTCCGAAATGTACATGTTATGAAATGTTTTTAATTTTATACTATTCTGATGTAAATACGTTCAATAAATGAGTAAACTTTTTTTAACTACAAATTATATTATGTACAAACATAAATAATTAAATTAGTACCCATGCCACCCGCTTAAACAAGCAGTGCGAATAGCTACAGCAATTTTAAAAGTTACGATATTTTAAGACAAAAAAAATTGTTTTTTGTGATTTCATGTAGTTTTTCATCCCTTCCTACGAAACTAGCCTGGTTTCGGAGAAAAATATTTAAGGGGTTATACCTACCTGCAAGACAAAAAAACGATTTTTTTGTATAAATCGAAAGTATAATTGGTCAAGATTATTGTGTTAAATTTTCAATATGATCGAATGAAATTTGACCGAGTTATGCTCATGAACAAGCATAGCGTGCCCTTTTCGGAGTAGGTATCGGGCGCCCAGCTTCGCATCGAACAAAGGTTTTTTGGAACTCTTTACAAATGAAAATAGTCAAATTAAAGTTCTGGAAGATGTTTTGGTCGAGGAAGGTTTATCTTGTGACTTAAGAATTGATTCCAATATTATTATTTAATTGATTTCCAATATCATTATTTAATTGTTATATTAACTTTTAAACTTATATTTAATAAAAAAAAGATAAATTAAAGTAAAAACAAAAAGTGGCCGGATACTTTTGAACACTGAAATATTGTAGTTAATTTTGTAGTATAATTAATTATTGAATAATAATTGTATGAACAGAACTTAAAAATTTATAAACGATTATCTCCAAAACTTATAAACGATTATCTCCAAAACTTGTTTTTTTCGGGGACAGCAATTTCTCATTATCTATTCATTCGAATGCTCTTATTTTTTCGCAATATCTTCATAAATAATTAATATATTCCTTAATCGATTGATTAAGGACTAGTATATTTGGTCCAATTAATAAAATCCCTTATCAATTTTTTGGCACCATGACAGCTGTCACCGCAAGCGCTACTTTAAAAAACATCATCTCCGGGAAGCTTACTAGTGACCAGTATAAAATAATTTTGTAATATTAAAAAAATATTTTTTTAAAGTTTAAAATATAAATTTTTCAGAGCAAAAAAAAATTTTCACACATATTTATTATTTTCCGAGACAAAAATTTCTAAATAATTGTGTTTTTTTTTGGCCTGACATGTAGGTAGAACCCCTGAAATTATGTTTAGAGTGGGGGGAGGGGGTGGTATACTAAAATTATAACTTAATGTATGAAATAACTTTGAAGTTTGAAATTTTATAAAAATCAATAATTTGAATACGAAAATTCACAAAAAAAAGGGGTGGGGGTCAACCTCCCCTCCTTTCTTTATCCTCTCCCAATATTCTTATTAAATAGTTGAGTTTTATGAAATTAACTCTCTTTCCTTTTGAGAGAAACAATAATAAATATGCACATAATAAATATAATACTAATTAAAAACGTTTAACAATAAATTAATTTATTAAACTTATAATAAAATTGTTATTCTCAACCATAAGGACTAGTCATAATAACATTTTTTATATATTTTTAACGAACTTTTCAACATTAATTAAAATGTACAATGAGAAATCTAATAATTTGAAACAATACATAAAATTCGTATAAAATAGCATTGATATATTAGTTTTTAAACTTTATGATAATTTAATAACGAAGATATGTAATCACATTCACAGTTTACGTGTTATAGCAGCTGAATTTAAAACTGACCTGCACCATACGTTGTGCCTTCTTCTGCTATTAGCTGTCGCTCTCTTTCAGTCTGTGCTTTTTTGAAGATTTGCTTTACTCGTTGTTGATTTTTATCTTCATTTGTTTTTAAAGTTTTTTCTCTTTCAGCGTCCCGAGCTGTAGAAATATCAACAGTAGTTTTTGATATGTCCAGTCCTAAAGTTTTTTGTTTAGCAATTATTGTTGCAGATATTCCACAATTATATTCATAAACAGAATCAGCAACTGCC
>JABFPM010002937.1:0-15394 GCA_022817325.1 Idris sp. 1 HC-2018
TTACCCACGAATATATATATATATATATATATATATATATATATATATATATATATATCTGTGCTGTCTATAGTTATGTATTATAAGAGTTATTTAAATATAAAAATAAAGGGAGCTGACCCATTCAACTGGACAAGGATGCATTTGACAGCTCATGTATATTGCCGGTAAGATGCTTTTAGTCAAAAATCACTGAGTTTTAAGAGAGTTGCTAAAAGCCACCAGTGAATGGGACACTTAGGCGCCCGACTCGACTTTTTTCATGAGCATCAAAATACAGATTTCTGTGCTCATTAAAAATTTGATATTCCTCTTTTGCTACTTTTATGGTGCATTACATTATTTAATTGTAAAATTCTTCAGTTTAGATGTATACTTGAAGACATTTCAGCTGGAAAATGTGACATCCTTCCTCTTTGTTATCATCCGGGAAATTGGGCTACTTAAGTTTTGAATCTCAAAAATGTTGCTTTAAAATGTGCGCTCAAAAGTAGCAACAATGAAATTAGAAAGATTGGGTCAAAAATTTATTCTTCTTGAGCGTTTTAAAAATCGTATATAAAACAAGTAAGTTATTATATGTCCCTTTATTTTTAAACTTATGATACTGTTATAACTGCTATGAAATAAACCCGGTGAAGTCTACATTAACGTTCGATCATGAAGTTATAAAATGATAAGTTTCATCAACCAGTTTTTTTTCTAGTGAACAGTGTAGACAAAAACTTTATCCTTGCAAAATCTAGCAAGTTATTCGAGTAAACTGAGTTTCATTTACACTAGGGCAAATACACAATTACAGACACAATAAATAATGCAGCAAGCGTTGATGTGCAGTTTAACTGAGCACTTGTGTGTAAATAGTGATTTAACAAGTAGACATTCTTAATCTTTGAACCCTGGTGTCTAACTTTAAACACGTCTCGTGAAAAATTCAATATGCCCATTCTCAAATAGAACAAGATAAAATTTGAAATTTCAAAACTTTTATCAAATATTCGATTCTCATGAAGCCTTCAATAAGTTTTTTAAAATATTTATTAATTCTGTTGGAGAAATTAATTCTACGATGAATAAAAATTTTATTGAGACGAAAATTTATCGGGCAAAACATAATCGGCCGATAAATCAGTGATTTGGTGTACAGTTTGAGTGGCTCTTAATTCACGTGTCACATAAGTCAGTTGCATAATTTCGTGGTGCCCTCTTGGGCGGACTATTACTTACGTCGTCGTGAGAAAACTGACCCGAGGTTAGCGCGGAAGTTGCGCGCCCGGAAGCTCCGCTGATAGGTGGCTGTCTGAAATCGGTCGAGCAGGCAGGCAGCCAGACACTCCGCAGAGCACCGACCATTAACCGAAAGTTGCATAAGAAGAGCCTTACTCTAGTCATAGCTACAACCCAAACTAACTCGGCAACATGTTTCTTGCTGCTTCTTTACAAAACACTATGCACAGACATGCTCGGAAATACTTCGACACTTTTCAATAAATATCCAATCATTTGTGAATACATTGGCAGTCGTACAACTTCTGACCTTGTTTATTTATTATTACGTACTATTTCTTGAAATAATTTGCAAAAAAGAGTCATCTTAGCAAAAATAAAAAAATTATATAGCTTTTCTTTGAAATATATATGAGCAATTCTACTGATATTTTCCTTTTAGCGGTTTTTTCATTTATTTAATTAACAATTTTGAAGGTGTAATCCTTTAAATTTTCATTGAGCCTAATTTTTTGTGTACGTTTGAGAGGCCAAGGAGCTTCTGGAAAAAATAGTTTTCAGAGTCTGCCCTGAGTTCCAAAATTTTGATTTTTTTATTGTTGCAATGAAGTTGTATATAAAATTGGTTTTTATAGCATATTTATGGGTGTCAGCCTTAACATCTAAGGGCAATACTATTTTTTGTCAACTTTTAGAAGTTAAAGAACAAGAAAAAATAGTCCCAAAGGTGTGTCCTTAGTCGGAAATTTTTCGAATAAACTTTTTTTATTCAACAATTATTCAATGAAGCTAAAATATCCCCTTTCGTCCATATTTATTGAAACATTAAGAAAATGTATACAATTTGAAACTCGTTACGATGATTTGCATATCACTGTGACGTTTCTTCTATTTTTTCTACTCCGTATTTTATTTTACGTCATCCACTATAACTTTTCTTCACTGGAATGTCATTTCTGTCTATGACACTAATCGAATAAACGACGAGGGACCTTACTCGGTAGGCAGTAGTGAAATTGCCTTCTTCCGTTTGATACGAAGAAAAGTCGGTTTTCCCTAAGGTTTTTGTTGAAATTGAATACATCAACATACATTACACCCGGCGATGGAAACAATTTACGAAAAATGCAGTGCGTTCCCGTAAACATGTGTATATATATATTTATCTATATTTATATATATCATTGTCAATATGAATTATTACAATTCGTTGTATAAAAAGGAACATAAAATGACATTAATAAGATAAATTGTGTGGCACAATTTTCGTCTTTCGAATTAAAGAAATTAGGTAGCTGCAGTTTTTTTTGTTATCTCATAATTTATCGCTCCTAATTGGATTAAATTTTTTGCAAAGTTTTGATTAATCGCCATCAAAGTTTTGATTAGTGCGAAGACATTGTATGACGGCGTGAATTCCTTTAGCTGTCATTGATATGCGTTTTTCAGCAGTGGCTGAGCATGCCAAATTTTAGATTTATCCCTCGGCAATAGGGGTCAGATTTTGCCCTAACTTGGGGCACGGAGCCAAGTCTCACGCAGACTCTGTGGTCCCCTGGTACGATATAGGCATCTCGCAAATACAAAAGAGCGGCAAAAAATTGGCATATAAATATCGTGGGGGAAAAGTATGTGGAATTGTTCATTTTCTCCTTCGACGGAAAATATGTTCCGCGTGTTTCCAAATTTCTGTCACAAAATCCAAAAGAAATAAGGTCATCTATTTTCCAAACGAAAATATATAATATTTCCGTTATAAAAAGTCGTTGCAACATTCTAAAACATACCTCATATGCGCCATATATAAATTACAGTTTTCTTGCGAAGAAACTTTTTACGCAGCGTCGTCGAACGTTTATTTATATATTTATTGACCTGTGGTGTATAAAATATTAATCAGATTCGTGCTCTTAAATCAGTTTTCTGTATTTGAGATCCAAATATTGCTCAGCCGAATGGTATAAATTTATTTAAAAATTTAAGATGATTTCAATGAATATTTTCATTCGCTGTTTAATATTTTATACTGCTTATGTTCAGAATATGAAATATTGTATTAAATTATACCATGCATAATGGTGTCATCTTGATCTTAAAATTATTAATTACATAAAAACAAATTGATCATTGCGGTGTAGAAATTTGAAACATTTTCTATTTAGAAAACAAATTATGATATTCCATAGAAAATGAATTTAATTATATTTCAAATAAATGTAGATAAAAACATCAAGTAAAATTTGTTTGAATCATTATGAAGCTTTTTTTGTTCAATATATTAAAATCTTTTCTTCATTTCTCTTTGCGATTATTCATTAATGTAATTAATTGATTATTCTCTTGTATAAAGTTGTATAAAGATTCATTAATTTTAGTATCATTAATTTCATTGCCAAACTAAGTATTGTTTTCTTACTCGTTTTATTGGACAGTTTCATTACTATAATTATTAATCGAATGAAACATGATTATTCAATTATTTAATTTTTTTATATTATTCAATAAAACCAAGTTTAATTTGTTTTTTATTTAACAACAGTATTTAAAAGTATTTTTCATTAACTTTGTGTTAATAAATGTTTTAAGTTTATGATTTTTCTATTTAAAAATTCTATTTATTTTGCAGCAAATCAGTTAAATTTGTTTAAACCCCATAAATTATCCATACATAGTTACAAATTCACTCACACAAGCAACTGCATTAATTTTTTTCTCCGTGGTTGAAGTAATCGAAACGTCGCCGGGCCATCAGTTCTTCGTTGCTCTTCGGTATTCTTCATTTCTCGTCTTCTCGATCAAGTTTAACTTGGCGCAGCGAATTTCCAAGTACCGTTTTACGACTTTTCAATACCATTGAGAATAGGGAGATCAGTCGTTACCAGCTGGTCAAAAGGCATTTCAGGGAGTGAATTTTCCCCTCGCATCATTTTGCCTTGGACGATAAATGGATTTCAAAAAATTACTGTGCCGAGCTACTTTGTACGTGTTCCGTCTATGCATTGTGCTTTTACAATCCAAATCAGTAATTTTCCAGTGGTTTGCATTAATATGTCAACCGACATTTTTTTCAGTAGTATTAAACTGATCTGCATCAAACAATTCTTTTATGATATTGAAAGTTTGAAATAGTTTAAATATTTAGCGTTAATTATTGTTAATAATTAATTGTAAACCGAGATTCATCAGTTGGACTGTGTCGCAAATATTCTTGACGTGTTCTTAATCCGAAACCAATTTCGAAAGTCTTTAGTGGCTGGGCATTAAACACCACCGGAAATAACCTGGGCGACACGACGGTCTCGGAAATATTAAGATGCCGCTCGATTCAGCACAACGTGGTGTGAAGTGGCACACCAGAAAGCGTATATCTGCATGCGCTTTGTCGTCTGACTTTTATTTATTTTGAACTGACATCCGCAAAATTTTAAATGGGACGTCAGAGTTAATGTACTGCCGGATGCTACAGTCGCAAGTATTTATTTGAATCAAATGGAATTTTGTGAAATTCCATTGATTTCATTTTTGTTAATTTCAAATTCGATTTCCATTAAACAAACTATTTCAGTGAACAAAGTTAATTTCCAAATTCTATGTAATGTAGCTTTCGTACTACTGTAAATTTAATTATAACCAGAAGTGCATAATATGAATGCACAAAACATCGACTGCATTATGTATTGTTGTAAACTAATATACGTTGCATTGTACTTTATGTACAGTATAAATAGAACAAATTTGTATAATAAATTAATGAGACACAGCGGATATGTTAAAGTGAAAAATAATACATATTCAAACTATTATCATGAATCTAATTAACTAATTTTTTTAAACAGTGTCAAATGTCTTTACTTTTTTTCAACATAATTCAGTAATAAATATCAATGCAAATTTAAAGTCGTTTGCTGACTACTTTCATCTTCTATCTATTGATGTTTTCAAGTAATGGTCCTTACATTTTAATATGCATCACATCATTTGTCAGTACAAATGTTTTGACATCAGCGTGAAATTATATCTCATTTCCTCTCTTTTCTGCTCAACTTCTTTCAATTTCTGTACGGATATGAGGCAGAATTAAACTACACAGGGACGTAAAAAGTGCGTTAAAGATGACTTTTCCCTCAAATGCGAAGAAAAAGCATTTCTTTTTTTTTTTAACGAGCAGTTGGACAAATGGACAAAAAGCGTTGTGCCGAATCGATGACGTCAGACGAAAGACCAAGCGAATAAAATGAAGAGAAAAAGCAGAGAGCGAAAAAAAAGAAAGAAAAGAAATAAAAAGACGTCGAAGAAAAACAGAGGATGTGCCATTTTGCCTCGCTCGAGGGCGCCCGACGATCGAATTTACTGCCTGGCTGGCCAACGGGCACCCCTTGGCTCAGTCGGACAAAACCCTCTCCTCATCCTTGATCCCCTCTCCTTATTTTCTAACTCATTCTAACGACAAGAGCAACCTTCTTCCCATTTGCCCGTTCACGTATATTGCCTACTCCTGCACGTTGACTTACGTCCCCTGACTGTTACCTTACGAAAAAGTCACGCTTCTTTCGTCTCAAAACTCTGTCAGCAAATCGCCAACCACTGATGTCAAATAAATAAGAACTTTGTTACAGAAGAGAACAAAAATTCATTTCTTTAATGAAAGAATATATTAAAAAAAATCAATTTCCAAAGAATATACTTAAGGATTTCCAACTTTTAACTGAACTACTTTTTTAAAATCCATTTGTGGGTAATTGTGCCGGAAAATTAAGTGATTCTGCTTGTTGTATCGTTTTTATCAATTAATTATGTTTGACCAAAATGGGTTTAGAGAAAAAAAAATTGCTACTACAAGAGATAAATGGAAAGTAAAATTTTCAAAATTTAAGTTAGACAGTGCTATTTGTTTAATTAAACATGCTATTCAATCTTGTTTTCATCGATCTTTTATTTTATTTTTTTTATCCAAGTTTAAAATATTGGTTGAAGGAATTCACTTTTATATATCAAATCTAAAAATTTTTTGCCAGAGTTTTCAGTACTTCAATTTTCATTTAATTGGACTAATTTGTTAGCTCTATTTTTCTTTTATTTAAACAAAAGCAAAATAAAACGGATAGGATTATCGGAAAACATATTTTGATATATTAAAATTGCAATATCCATTTTTCTCTAACCATAGTTGCATTTTTTCAAGCTGTTTCTATTGTAACACAATGGAAACACACGGGAAATTAATGTGATTAATTTTCGAATCCATTCCGCTAACTCAGCATTATGTGCAAACATGATGAAAAATGTATTGATTGCCTTTGCAATAATTTAATACCTCTAACTCCAAACCATTTACCTACGACAATCGAAAATTGATTAACCGTTTACATCAACTTTGAAAATGTAGACGTGAATAAACACCACTGATTGATCTTCTTCAATCAATTTCACTGTAATGATAAGTATTTAATTAAACAAATGGCTTTTAATGTTAACAAATGTCATCATAATGTCAAATTTCATTAATGCATACCAAATAAGAATGTTGTTGACAGTACGAGTTTTAAGAACATTCGAAAACAATTACGTGTATAATCTCAATAGCTCATCAAATATTACTCTTCACGGAATGCTTGAAATAAATACATATCTCATAAGTGTTTTACATATTTAACATTTCTTTCACGCGCTTTCGTCATAAAATTAATTTATAACAGGTTTTTAAGCACAAATGAATACATTATAATAAAACAGTCTTACATTAGAGCCAACTTTTTAATCAATATATGCGGATCGACATACTTTTATTTTTGTTCAAATCCGCGTGCTTAAGTGAGTTTTTTTACACACATAAAAAACAATAAATATTCAATGAGTTTGTCAGGAAAAAAATACATAATCAAAATCATTTTATAAATATGCAGTTTGAATATTTTCTCCGAGGGCATTTTTTTTTAAAACGAAAATCCGAAATACATTTTGTTTTAATTTAAATGTTTTTAAGCGAATTAGCATACACTTTGTCGCTCATTTTTTTCATACTCTGTGTATAAACGAAGATATAAATCAATCCGATTTGACCACAAGAAAATATTTGTGGAATAACAAATCAATAATTGTATGCATTATTTCATAATAATCATATTAATCAATTGTAAAACGCATTTCAAAAGTGTTCAGTAAATCGTAAAAATAAGATGTAAAGAGTGATCTCGCTTAATATTTCTCGCGATTAATGTACGTATCGTAAAAAAAGCATTTTATCACAAGGATAATTTGCATGAATAAAATTAAAAAGTGCAAATGAAATTTGTTCTTGTAAAAAGCAAGCTGAAAAATAAAGATGTTTTCGAAGAAGTTGATGCTTCGATTAGATTGGGGTGGCTCTTACCTTACATTCGCGTGGCATGCTGCATGTAAGTACACGTGTGCGCGTTTTACACGTCAGGGTTACAAGTCACCGCCCCCTCGTGACCAGGTGACAAAGGGTGCGTGCCGATAGTGTGCTGCTAAAACTAACTCTAAGTAGCGGAATCGATATTCCGGTCAGCGTGTTGCGTCTTCTAGTTAATTTTACCATGCTAACAATAAAAAGAGCACGCAAGACACTTGTTTTCAGTGCCAAAGCTTAATTTAAGACTCTTTTGATGTGCTAACAAATTACGGATGAAAAACAAAAAATGAAAAAGCCTAGTTATTAGTAAGCCGATAATGTTGCGCGTATAAAGACGTTCTGCTCTGAAGAATCAGGATATTCCAGACGACACTTTTGCAGAAATTTGATTTTATCGGGATAAGCGTTGAATTGTTGATTTGCAGACACCGGGGGTTTCGCGCTGCACAGAATGAGAGCTTGACGTCACTTTTATCGAGCGTATATATATCGAATACACGGACGAATGATCAGGTAATAATGAGATTAAGAATATTAAAAAAAAGGAGTTAATTATAGTAAACGCAGCTTTTAATGCAAAGTAAATGGATGAAAATGGAATAAAAGTAGAATTTTTGTTATAAACTTTGAAAGCGATAATTTTTATATTGAAATGAATGAAAAAATTGAGTGGCAAAAGTTTTGTATTATAAAATGTTTGTATACTACAGGAACTAATGCAAATACTTTTTGTAGATAAAAAATATACGTTCTAGTACACTGATTCTATTAATATTACAAATGAAGAATAATAAACATTTCATGCAGAATATAAAGTACAGTAATTAGGTATGTTGGCTTGAATATGTGCTGTGTTAATATAATTAAAAATTGTACTGGTATATACATTTTACGGTGTTAAATGATGCATATATATGCTTTTTAACATACTTTAACATATGAGATATTCAAGTATTTCTTCATTTAGATTTTTTAATTAACGATAATTATTCATAATTTCATAATATTAATTTTATAATAATCAATTTTTGACTTGCTAATAAAAGGTGATTTCTCTAAAAAAATCGAAAGAGAAAAATTTAAGTGATGAAAAAAGAGACAAATAATAAAAAAAATATGTACAGAGCAAGTGCCAAATACATCTGCAATGTTATATTTTTATATATAAATATACTTAGGACATAAAATAAAGCTTTTTTGTGCTTTTAAATACTTGGCAATTTTTAATTCCACATTCTTTTTATGACTGTTTGCACAATAACACCAGTACTTAAGATTTTCTTCATGATTAAAATTTATTGTACTTGATGTTTTTTTTCTACCTGTACTTGTGTATTTAAAGTTCTTTGGCTAATTATGAACAATCTAACTATAAATAATTCAACAGTGCATAACAAAATTATGGCATGAAAAAATAAAAAGTAAAAAGTATTTCAAGTGTAACATTATTTTTGCAATGAAAAATTTAACCTCATTTTAATAATAAAACTACTTAAGTCAATCTCTTTGTATAATATACTATATATCTTAGAATTAACTATTTTATATATATATCTATATTTTTGTTTTTTATCAAATTGAAAGTAATACATTTTATTATTTTAAAAGTTGTTCCAAGTAATAATTTTCAAAATAATTAAAAATATTGTGTACTATTTTTATACTGTTATAAACATTATTTCTTTCGTTTTATAAGCAATAAAATTTTTACAACATTACAAGATGTGTAAATATAAAAGTACAACAAAAAATACTTTGCGAAAAATGTCGCAAAAATAAAAGCCAGTAAATTAAATCAAGTAAAAATACATTAAAAGTTGGATATAAAAACGTAAATTCTCGACGTTAATTACAGTATCTTCGAAGAAACGTAGCATCTGAAAGTTATTATAAGTTTACTCATTTATCATGCATAATCGTTCTGTGTCTATAGCAGTATTCTTATCTTTATTCGCAGGGTCGCGGCTCAAATATTTGTATAATCTGCAAAAATGGTAGAGAGATCGAACGCGACTTAAGTTTGGCTGCGCGAACAAGACAAAAAGAGAGTTGTTGAATGGCTCCGAGTTTGGCTTCGCTTTTCAAACTGAGTTACACAAGTTTTGTCCGCTGATTGAATTTTAGTTGGCACGTCAAGTCTCACCTTGAGCCGCACATTTGCGGCACGAGGGCGTCAGTTTGTTTGGACGTTTTCACGTGTCTTCTATGAAAAAGTCCATAACTTTATACAGCTCCGTTTGTTTCGATAAGACATCCGAATTAACGAGACGTTTGGCACCTCATTAAACCGCTTCTCCTTTTCTGTCGAAAGCTTTTAAATTCTTTTGAGTTAGCTGACTGATCCTGCAAGTTTTTCCGTATTGATCATTACATTCCCTTGAATATCCTTATTAACCTATTTCCTCATTCCCGGCAAATATTTGGACTCTATCGCGGTCATTACGTGTATGTGTATAACCTCATTTAACATGTAATCTTGATTGAGTCGCTTTTAAAGCGATGGTTTTACGATAATTCATTTCTCAGGCTTTATTGGGTCCATTAGGTTTAAGAAAATTGCACTTTTATTGGGGTGTTAAAAGTGCTTTTAATATTTCATTGTCGATTGGCTTCAGCTACTGTGCCAGTTGAACAACAACATTTTCTCAATTGTAATTTAAATGTAGTTATGCAATTTATGATTTTCGATAGAAACCAAACTTTTCATTTGTCTCCAGTTACATTTATGTAATCGTCAATAGCAAGCGAGTGATTCTTTTGGTTTAATTACATTTCAGTTTTGAATAAGTCAATATTAGTTTTCTACTGTAGTTGAACAAATAACATTTTTAACATAAAAAAACTTTGATTTGGAAATTAAATCGGGCCAGTTTTTTCACGAAATTTTGTCGATGGCCTCACGAACCAGTCAAGTGATAATAATTTACTTTGGTCTGGCATTACTCTAAATAAGATTGCTGAAGCAAAAAACACTTGCTGATTGTAAACAAACGAATACCTTCAATTTGTTGGACGCATCAAATTTTCATACGATTTGAATAAAGTCGGTCTTGGAAAGAAGTATCCTGACTTTGCAAAAAGATAAAAAAATAGAAAGAAAAGAACGAGTAACGAACGCAAATTGCAAATTTTCGTTTGCTTTTTCGTCATTTTTCAAGATATTTTATTGAACTGAGTGTTTTACATGACGAACAAGAAGCACGAGAACGGATTTGATCGCTTAAGCGGTACTTTTAGCCAACGCAATTAACCTGATTGATCCTCACGCGTGATGAATGCCGTTACGCTAAAGTCTTTGATAAATTTCGTACATCCGCTTCATACTTGCTTGTTGAACGTAGTATAATTGTCCACTTATTAGAGTGCAAGACTTAAATCAAATTTCAGTGTCGATATTGTAACGCTTTGATTTTAAAATTGAAAATAATATAATTAAAACGTTAGATATTTCAGTTAATTAAAAATTGATATTAACTAATTGGAATCAATTTCAGTACAAATAATTTTATTTATTATTATATTTAATGAGAGAAAACATACGTTTGTTCAAAACATTAAATATAAATGATACGTCACTCGTTGTTTACTTTCAAATAGAATTAATAACATTTGATTAAAATTAAAAAAAATATACGAACGAAATGTTTTTTTTTCATTTAGTTTTGCTGCCTGTTTACAAATATAATGTTTCTGATGGCATTGGGGAAAAAATTATATCAGAGACTGTTAAAAACAGTACAATTCGCGGTGTGTCGTGAAAGCGTCGTTTAAATTAATTAAAAGCACGTATGCTGCAACCGTTGTTCAGTTACAGCACTATTAAACTTTGTAATGTCAATTTATTGTTATTAGAGATATAAAGTACACATCGAGACACATCTCTTCCGGGACATATTGTTTGCCGCAAAATTTATTTTCATTCGAATCATCAATAAAATTCAATATTGTCTGATCAATCTCTCGAGCTCGGAAATTAAATATGTCACGACTGTGCGTGCCATTACAACAGCTCGAAATAATATGTACGCTTGCCGATAACAAAGCCAAAATTACAAGCTAAATAATTTTCTGTTTCATAATTCTGTTAGTTAGCACATGAAAGAGTTGTAAGTGGATCTCATGATCTGAAGAAGTATAAAATTAAAACAAAAGTTTTAATAATTTACTGCGAATCGAAATTAAAAAATTCAGCAGCGATGAAAATTGATCATCATAACCCGATGAATTTTGAAACGCAGAACTTTTCATGTGTTAATTTTTTTTTGCAAATTCAAATTTCATGATTATAGAGAATTTTTTTTTAAAGAAGTAATTATTTGTAATGAAAAACTTTAATTAGTAATACGTGAAATTGAAAAATAATTTTAAAAATGCTTCAACGTTTACTTTTAATTATGAGAATTTCTGAAGAACACAATTTTTATTAGAACATAATGTATTTACAGGTACTCACAATAAATGCAATTATATAGTAATAATGAAAAAGAGGTGCTGAAATTCATGCCACTATTTCCAACAAATTATATATGTAGATCAAATTGTATCGAATGGGTCAGTGGTACGGGATTAGGGACAGTCTATAAATGTCTGTATCGTTAAAGAGGAAGGAAAAGTAGCGCGCGGAAATACTAACAACGAAGAACGGCAGTCCAACACAGCTGCGGACGCAATTTGCATGTTTCCTTCATTCACGCTCGAATTTGCAACGCAGATTCGGACTTCGGTTGCCGAATGGAGATTCCACGCCGAGACACGAAATTACCAAACTTTCGATTTTCTTGCAATATTAGTGCTGATCGATTGCAATGCTATCTTGTGACTCGAGAATAAAATCTAATAACATTCGGACGTATTGCTTCCAGAATTTCTGTGCCGAGGCGAACAATGGTACATCCGATAAAGTAATCATATATCCTATGAAATTAACCATTTATATTCACATGTATTGACATTTTAACCTACAAAAGTGTGAGTTTAGTCTGACTGCATTTTGACAATATGATTTTTTTGCGTATGCTTGGAACAATATCCTGGGTTTAGCCACCATTCGTGTAATAGTATATGAAATCTTGTGAAATTTATTTTACTGTAGTTATTATACCTTAAATATCATATAGAGTTCATGCATATGTATGAAAAGTTTAATACAAACTATATTAACTAACGTGTTCAATCTTCTAGCATACATTTTTTTACAAATAATTGGAAGTTGCACCAACAATTTATGAAACAAAATAAATGGATGAAAGGATTAAGCCCAATTTTAAAACGAGTAGCTTCTCTGAGCCATTTAAAAATATAATCATTTATACAATTTCTTAATTCTTTTTAAAACTAATTTAAACAAAACTATCTTGAAACTTTCTTATTAAATTAGACAATTCATAATATTTGTCTTATTATTTCGTGATTGCAAAACTTAATAAGGTAAATCTTATTATTTATAATTTTCTTAATAGTAATTTTCTATATATTTGTAGTAATGTTCGAAGACCCGATATATAAAAATATAACTTTCTTTTCATTGCTAAGTAAAGTTTTTTTAATTCTAGCAGGCATCATTCAGAAATTAGAAAAAAAAAATCTTCTCATTATGAAACGAATCTAATTTTCCCACGTTTCAAAAGATTCTTTTTCCACAGAATCGATTTTATTTTAAAGAAAATTCGTTTCTTTCTGCAACTTTTCGTTTTATACTGGAATGAACTAAAAATCCTTGTAGAAGAAAAAGATTCGTTTTGATCCAAAACTTTATTTTAAAGAGAGATTTTATAAAATCAACATATATATATTGAAATAACTAATTTACTGTCGTAACTCACTTATATAAAATTAACTCTAAAACTTTGCATTAATTGTTTTGTTAATTTCGTTTTATATATTTTAAATGTGCTTATAAATATTTATGTTATTTCTCCTCAGTAATATCCAATTTAATGTTTTCAATGTAAAAGTTAAATTATGACTTAAGCCTATGATAATAATGGGATTATGAAATGTGTGAAACATTAAAATCAACAGTTTTTAACATTTTATATTTGATAAATTGCATAAGAATAGCTGGTAATGAAATTCTTCAATCAAATAAAAATCAAAAGTTAAAAAACACGAAGATTCGGGCAAAATGTAGAACTATTTAATGGCTAATTTGAGTGATTAAGTAATATCTTTAATTTAAAAAGTCTTCTTTCTACCGTGCAATAATTGCAGCCAGCTTAATTAAATTAATTGTTTCAAGTGAAACCATTCGAACGCGCGCAATTCATTATTCAAAAACTCAATTCATTACACGTAATTTACGACTTATAAATTGTTCAATCGAACAATTCATAAGTATTATCAAATTCAAACTTTGTCAATGTTGAAATAAACGCCAAACAGTTGCCACTCCAGTATAAAAATTGTTTGTTAATATGTTAATATAAATTTAATTAAATTATCTGCACCTCAAATTATTTACTTGTATTTAAAAATGATTAACTTACGAATTTAAATTATTTTGTTTTCGTTATTCAACATATATTGAAAATTATTTTCTTGGGGTATGTGGTTATTTGTATATTCACAAATAGAAAATAAATTATATCTCAAAAAAGTCAACCAAACGTTCACTCTGGTTAAATTACTGTAATTAAAAGTTTGCGGTTTCCCTGTGTGTGCATTTTACAATCCGTACAAGTCTCGGAAACTTGATTTTTTGTCGAACCAATTTTACTACGCTGGAACGGTTAACTCTGTTCAATTAATCAAGTGGACAGTGCCTTGAAATATGAAAAGAGGCAAACAAGACAAGAAAAGAAAGAAAAAAATAGGGAGAGAGAAAAAAACCAATGTAAGAAAATATCACACCAGAGACTTGTTATTTAATTTCATAACGTTTGATCAGTTTTCAATTTAATAATTTGTAATGTATATGGCTTCGTCAAACGTAACATTTATCTGTGACAGTTAAAAAGTGTAAAATTGTTTTGAAGCCGTGATTGTAAAAATGATAGATATTATATTTTCGCAGCTGCTTTTTGCACAAAGTAATTAATTAAGACCGTGATATTACATTTAAAACAAACCACCTTTTCCATATTAAACACTTTTGCCACACGGTGATGATGAAAATAACGCAAAATTTTGCATCGCGTATGAAAATGTTATTTTAATACCATTAACCACGGTATAATAAAATCAGTTAACGCAGCGAAAACACGTGTCTATTTTTAAAAATGTTAAAACAACGTTTACTCGCAAAATTTAAATTTTCTTTACAAAAATGATCTGATATTCTGAGTCGGTGGCTTATGGCTGCTCGTATTTCATGCACTGCGAAAATGATTGAATTAAGGCGTAACATAAACGTAGAGCCCACAACTTGATAAATTGAGCCGTTTTCAACTTTAGCCAGTTTACGTCGATTTAAATGGAAATACCGGAAATGCGACGCTAAGATTACGGAAATATTTTCAAATAAATAACAACGGGACAGATAAGTATTTTCCACAAAAAGGTCGTAGAATGAAAATTATCTACGACTGGGTGTGCTACGCGCGTATTTCTTCTTCGTCTTTTCGTTTTCTAAACCATAAATCGACGAAAGTTATTGTCGGAAAAGAAGATAAAATGTAATTCATCCGGAAAGGCTCGGTGTAAATAACAATAAACTCCCGTAGTTTCACACCCTTAAACAGTAGTTGTCGATTTTATAAAACAACGCGATTGTTATTACTCGAACAAAGCCATAACACGAACTGGCAAAAAAAGTGCACTAAAAACTTTTTCCTTTTTTCTTTGCCCTTTTTTACG
>JABFPM010002938.1:0-15386 GCA_022817325.1 Idris sp. 1 HC-2018
AAAAAAAAATTAAATTTGCTTCAAAATTGCGGATGTCATCGTGTACGCAGTTTGACAACTGCTTGGTGAGCGCTTTCTCTTGCAACGACAATAACTCCCTCTATTTCTTGAACTTTTTTGGTATACAAATTTTTTTAGAATCCGATAACATGTAGAAAAATAATATAAAAAGTACCGATTTATTCCTTGTTCCCTTCAGTGCTAAAAAAATTATTGAAAAATGACTATTTCTGAGCTCTCTAATTGGACTTCCCCCCCTTAAGTCAGATCAGTTTTTGTTAAAGTTATGACTTTTTTCATAATTCGTGTCGACGTATGTGTTGTTGCTGAGTTTCCCGTAACAAATAAATCGGTTTTCATCTATTTGTTAAAGATAATGTAACATAAAATAATGTAAAAAATCAAAAATTCTCATAAAAAATTACCTTTATTATATAAATTTAATATCACGAATATCATATATCATGTGAAGGGTGCGCGAAGCGCGCACTGACTCTTCTAGTAATATTAAAAGGTTCTTATTATCATAAATTACAACCAATTATTAAACTTTAAGTAAATTCATCTTTCAAAGTAAGAAAAATCTAATAAAATTGATATGTATTGAAATAAGTGAACAAAAAGTGCCGAAAATGAGTTCATTTTCACAACTCTTCTTAGGTATGCCGAAATTGGTAGCAATTGAAAAAATGGATGAGCAGCATTTTTTGGGTTAAAATCAGTTAAGGTTCACTGTATCCGTGTATATAATAAAAACTTGCAATACTAATTTCTGTCTAATTATGACTTTTAACAAATAAATCTATTAAATTGACTGTTTATATTATTGATTATTAAAATGTAAGTTGGAAAAAAATAAGTAATAATTTAAAAATATGTAAAAAGTAAACTGAAATCATTATAATTATCAAGTTTTAACTATAGACAGCATTACAATTGTACGATGAATATGACTGTTACACAACTAGAAAAATCACGACACATTATTTCTCTAAATATTAATCGTCTTGCGTGTGATTTATAGTGATTCTAGTTATTATTATCGGCTCCTCGAAGTCACTTGCAATATAACTCTTTCCTTAGCGTTAATCATTTATCCTCACACAAGACAGCCTTGACTCAATCAAGACTGAAAAATGTTAAAATACTTTGGATACTGTGTGTGCATTTAAGTATCCAAAGAAGTTTATAATAGTATCGAGAAAAATTATTTCGAAAAAATTATCATGTCTAAGTAAAGTTTTGGCTGAACTGTTATAAAACGATTCAAATTATAATTGTGAGTTCTAAAGGCTAATTTCATGTCTAAAATTCTAAAATAAATATAAAAACTGTATCTAATAAATTTAGATTATCAAAATTTTATTGTTTTGAAATTTAAATGTATAAACTTTGATTTTTTACATTTTAAATGTTTTTAGTTTTTATTTGATCAATTTTGTCTAAAAATACTTTAAATGTAAAGGTTTTTTTATTTGGAAAGTTAGAATTGTTGACATTGTTAAATATTAAACATGTTTGTTTGATGCAAGGCAGTTATTTTTATTTTAATGGTCTGTTTGCCGTTACATCTTGGCAAATTGGTGTGCAAAGGATTTTAAAAGAACTGTTCTGCAAAGTGTCGCAGGGATGGGCATCAGAACGATGTACTGTAAACTCTTTTAGAATTTTGCATTAAAATGGGACTTGGCAATTAGATACTAAAATAAATGATAAGTACAATGGTTAACGCTAAACATAAAGGAGGGATTAATAACTCTTCAGTTTCTTCACTTTCTTTACAATAACGTTGAAATTAAAAAGATCCATTAGAACCGAAATTAGATCTAAATGGCTTAATCAAATCAAAAGACGGTCGAATCTATGCATATTCATATTTGAATGTACAGCATTTTAAAAAAATAAGAAGAAACTTATTATCACGAATATTCAAGATTGCTATTTTTGTATTTATTTTAATAATATTTTTAAGTTGGTTTACTTGTAAATATCTTTCATGGCTTATAAAATATACAATCAAATAAAAATCTTTCAGCCCACTCTCAATGTTATTTCTGTTCAAAAGATCTTTCATCTAGTATAGTATACAAAATCCTTACTTATGCACAAATCATTCTCCTTACTAATATATAAATTTTAAAATATGATTATCTGTCTGTCACGTTATAACTTAAAGACTAATCAACCAATTTAAAAACAAGTTTCATCGCATAAAAGCTACATTTTTGTAGATGGTTTTAGGCTACTGACAACAAAAATTCTTGCCAAAAACATTGTTTAACAGTTTTTTAAGTTATTTTAGAATAATTTTGTGCTTTTTCTGGGGTTCATTTGATGTCATCATGCAGGGGGGTCATTAAGGGGTTAATTTAAGGTCACTGTGATGTCATTTAGGGGACAATCTGGGTCGCTTTGAAATCGTTTTGCAGTTATTTCAGGGTCATTCTGGGGTAAATTTTGGGTCACTTTGGGGTTATTCTCATGTTATTTTGAGGTCATTCATTGATTGGAGTCGTTTTAGTGACATTTGGGAGCTACTTTTGGGCTACTTTAAGATCATTTTGGGGTCAATTTAAAGTTAATGTAGTGCCATTTAAAGGTCAATTTGAAGCATATTGAACTTTTTGAAAGGCCATTTAGAGGTCGTTTTGGAATCATTTTAGTATCACTTCGGGGTTACTTTAAAATCTTTTAGAAATTTCAAGAAATTTTATCCATAATTGTGACAGACAAATCGACTGATGGCCATACATACTCGGGCGAAATCGGAGGTTTCCAGCTAGTTGAAAACATCTTAAAATCTTCTAAGGGGCGTTTGAGGATCAATGTAATGTCATTTTCGATTATTTTTAGATTTTCTTGATCACAAAAGTATATTGAATAAAGTTGAAGCATATTTCAACAATTCTTTTCATTTGATTTTTATTGATTTTATTTATTTAATTGATTTAATAGATTTTTAAAGACCTACAATTATGCATATAATGCCTTTCAATATATCACTCATCAGAATATAATTTGAACTATGCGTGTGATTTCTAGATCTAGCGAAATAAAATTTTAGAGCTTATAATTATTGAAATATCAAGCTTTTTTATTCATCTTTTTTTTATATAACTTGCAAAAACGACTTGCATGACCATGCTTAATGATAATGAATAAAAAGTTAATACATTCAGTTATTCATAGCTCGTCATTTTTATACAATTTTTCAACATTTATGTTGTATTAAGTAACTTATCAATAGTATGCCGCTTTGTAGCGACAGACTCTCTGGTATTTCTTTCCACTTGAAAATATTTGTAACCAACAATCCTTGACTTAACTCAACATACCTTCTGTATCTTAAAGAAGAAAAACAAATAAATTGTATTGAAGTTCAGCAAATAATTGATCACAAAAAGAAGATAGCTAGATTTATTGAAATCGTCTAATTATCTTCGATGAAGATTTCGTTTTCTACTTTTCTACGTTTATTACTTTTCTATGTATACTTACTTCAATACGAATTACTGTCACTGTATAAACAGGAAAGACTCATGGTGTTTCGTCACTTTTTTTGTCTTTCTTTTTTTGCAAATATGAATCAACACTTTGTGGGGTTTTCTTCGTGAGATTTTCATTTGAAAAATAAATTTGTTTGACATAATTTATTCAATAAAACTATTAGTACAATTGAAAATTGAGTATGATAAAATAGATTTTCTAATTATTTTGATTAATCCTTGAAGTCTTTTTCATAAATTTCAAAAACTTGTTATTTACAACATATTTTTTTTAATTTATGTTAAAATGAAAACAAACCAATTAGCAAAAATTAAGTTATAACTTTGTAGTTCTATTAAATAAGTGTATACTAATGATTTTGTAACAGTATAGATTTGAAGTAAAGCTTATGGTGTATAAAATTTGCCTGTTAAAAATTTTGAATCATTTCTGGTTATACTTTCCTGGTTATAATATTGACACTAATAAATTACTCTTGAAGTACTTTTATCTTTAATTGTTTACATATTTTTGCGTAAACATTTTTGTAGTCTTGGACTATCTGATCTCTCTCACAAATTAGCGCATGCTTTTAAAGTTTTCTTCTGGAACGTAAAAAGAATTAAAAATCAAAAATCACATAATATACTAATAGAACTAAAATACTCAACATTTCTAATAATGGATTTTTCTATCAGTTGTGTTGCGTTTTTTTTAATTTTATATGTGTACGTTGTATTTTATATATAATTTCAGCGAAAAAAAAACGGTGAAAAAAAATCTAAGAAATATATAGATTTTGCGTCTGAAAACTGCATGTTATCAAGAAATAATAGCACTTGCCCATTTCGTAAATTGGCAAAAGTTTGTCTAGTTCACGAAATGGGCAATTTCACGACTGGAGTGTAACACATATATGATTAATTACATAAAAATATCACTTTTACGGATCTGGAACCAAAGTAAATAATGTACGATCTAAAACCGTGTGTTTTCGGTCGTTCTACAAGGTTTCTGAACGGATAAAACTAAAACAAGAATTTGATATTGTAAGGCAATTTTCAATATTTTATCCCGCTACCCCCTTTCAAACATTTTCGTTAAAAAAATCGAAAATAAAAAATATCAATCTTGGCAAACCAGCTTTATATTTTTAAATTCCATTTTTTAATGACTTCTAATTGTTTAAACGGATTTTAAGTTTCATATTTCGAAAGTTCAAGAAAAAATCTTTCAAAACTATATCCGTTATTTTTTGTATACGATTAACAGTTATTGAATGAATTGCAGTTAAAAGTTACTGTTAGCATTAGATCGCGCTCTAGCGGGTAACTTCAAAAAATCATTATAGGTAATTTTATGTAAAAAAATTAAAATAAAAAATCTAGCACTTGTATTTAATATATCTTTTTTTTATTTTGTTGTTTCGGCTTTTAATCTTATTCTGTCCACAACTTAAAATTCATAAATCTTCAATAATCCGATATCTTGAAAAACTGGTTCCCACTGTTTGCCAATCCAATTAATAATAAAAACTCTATAACCCGTTTATGATTTCAAGGCTGTTCATGAGCCAAATTCAATAAGATTATTTTTTGAGTACTAATGCACTGTTATAATTTGTTTTAAAATTTTAAATCAGATACGAAACCAAATCAATAACAAAAGCGTTTAAAAATGCACTGATAGTTTGTACTTATAAAACGATTTCCTGACTGTATTTATTTTAAATATCTTATTACCGTAATATTTTACTGTAAACTTACGAAGAACTTATATTTTATAATTTTGTCATTCTTTATCTAAAGGTTTCACTTTTAACAATTACAAGTAAACTGTAAGGAATTTTGATCTGAAAATTTGCCACATTATTATTGAATTGTTATAAATTACGAATATAAAAAAACGATTTTTTGAAAATTCTAGGTGTATATTCCCCCTTAACTAAGAAGCATATAAACTGATGTATTAATAGTGCTATGCTTTCATACGGAATGAAAAAACACGCCGACGTTGCAAATTATTTGATTGACTTCTTTTTCCTTATTTCCGTAATTTAACATGCGCGCAAATCCATAATTTGAATACTTCATACCAACTTTTAATTACATACGAATACAAGACAGAATAAATTTGCTCTGTATTTGTTCATTCACATCCGCAATTGAGTAATGCAAAATTATAGAACCCACATGTCTAATGAGTTCGACCAATATAATCGAATTCTTTCAGTGTATCAACCTGTTTTTTCGTAATTATTAATTCAAATATTTATTTAATTCGCGAACCGTTAATTAATGTAACTTGCACATTTTGCGAATTCAATTCAACATTTGAGTTAAAATCAATGTGATACACAATTTCAATTACACTAAATAATTAAATCAACATTATCTATTTTGTAACAGCAATTTAATCAATTTCAAGTTATAAATTGATATATATATATATCGATGTGAATTGTAAAGTAAATTAAATTGTTTATTTATAAAAAAGATTTAAATGATTTCATATTCGTAAAACTGCAAAAGCTTGTAATATGCAATAGCGGTATGTTTGTATGTACTTTCAGTTATTACCTCATAGCACACTGTGACAGTTCTGACGAAAATGACATAACACACGATTCATTCATGGCTGAACTATTGCACCTCCTACGCTCACTATTTTATAGAAAACAGAATTCATTACACCCTCGTTAACTCCTTCGACATTTTGTACACCCCCAATAATTCATTGAAAAGTCACCGTTCTCCTGTCACAATTTGCGCAATCTAATCACTTCCTCAATTTGTAGTTTATAAATATGAATCGTGTTTTTTGCTTGATGCTTTTGTAATCGAAACATTCGTTCATTTTTTTTATGACTATGATTGGAATGAAATAGTTGCAGGGGACTTTGAATAATATAATTTACCATCGTAACAATTGTGCTTTTAAGAAAATAAAGAACACGTCAATATATGCTGAACATTTATAAATGGTGTTTGATTACGATAAAACTGAATTCTTGTATTTAAACTGTTCATTTTCCACACATTTCTTTACAATTAATATTTAGAGTTTACAATTAATTTGTCCTTCAGGAATAAAAGTAAAATTCACGTTTTTACTTTATGTGAAAATAAAAGTAGTTGGTGTTTCAACTCTCAGCCAAAATCATCTTCCGAGCAAACATTTTTTACTCTTATCCATTATTTATATGTCTAAATTTTTAATAATTTTTACTTTATATATCCTGTTTTTTTCAAAGATTAATATATATAAGATTATATAAGATTATATTTCAGAAATTATAAACAAATTATATACAGACAAAACGAAATACAAAAACATAAATTGAACAAGTACCATAAGTGATAACATTATGGTAAATTACACCGAGTTTTTCTATTGTGTTTATTTTAATTTATTTTATTAATAAAATAATTTTTTGGATGCAATACTGGAGAAGACAGGATCTATTATGCAGAAATTGCGAATAAATAATTAGTCCATTAGTGACCTTTAGTAATAATTTAATACATAATTTTTTTTAATATATATTTACTTGACTTGTGGGTAAAGCAAGCACTTCTCTCACGAGCGAAGCGAGTTACAAACTTAGCATTACATCAAAATTTCCTCAAGCAATTTTTTTTAAAATTAGATAACGAACATTTTGGCGTAAACTAAATGAAATTTGGTAAAAAATTAAGGCACCAGAAACTTGTTTAAAACACCACTAACTAGGAATGTGCAAATTATAACAAAAATGAAGACTGTTCAGATTTTAACGAAAACTAGGACTACTCGAAAGTTGATTCAAATAATGTTGTCTAATGTTATTTTATAAGTATTTATTAATTAAAATAAATTACAGTATTTTTTGTGAAATTTTCTATACACAATTAACAATGTCTTTATTTTATTTGTAAACAATTTTCCATATAATTATGCACATAAAATGTAATTGAATTTGAAGCACGTACAAATTATTTGAATCATCTTTGGAATATAGTCCTAGTTTTCGTGGAAATTTGAACAGTCATTAGCTTTGAAATATAATTTCAGTAGTTCTAGCCTTCCATAATAATCTGAGTAGTCCTAGTCTTCGTTAAGGGCATCGTAATGATAAAAAAAATAAGAATTACTAATAAACTTTTATTTATTTATATATATGTTAATAATACAAATATAATTGAAGGAAAAATATACGTGACTTTTGTTCAGAAAACTTTATTTTTCTGACTGTAATCTAAAAACATGATTTATAAATAGAAACTTTGCACTTTTCAAAGAGTTCGTAAAACTGCATCACGTTTTATAGTACATCGATATTATAAAATTACGGCCCATGGAGTAGTAAAATAAATTACTACAAAATGTGCCCGAATTTAATGGTACATTGCAATTTTGAGGTTAGAAATGTAGCTTAGAAAGTTTGAAAATGTACACTAAACTTCTGAACCATGCAGCTGAAATTTAATGCTAATGTACCATAAATGAACTTCGGGCACATGTGCCATAAACGCGCTGCATAAGTTTTAACAGTGTGTACAGTAAAACACAGAATTTCAATTTAAATACTATCTTATAATACGTAGCCTTAAAAATATTAAACAATTTGTGAATGATAATTTTTGAACTAATATGTTTATGTCTCACTCTCAACATTGCAGAATATTTACAATAGATTAACTCTTTAAATCAAAAAACATGAAATAAAAATTTATGAGAAAATCTTATCATTGTTTGCTTGCATGTCCCCTTAAGTAACTCATTTTTGTAATTTTACAGACAAATGGTTGGTTCTTTTATCGCTATTTATTAAGATACATGAATTTTGCGATTAATTATCGGAGAATAAAAGTGCAGAAGTCTGTATTTCTATTATTTCGTAGCGTCTTAACACTTATACACGCATCTTACATTTGATGTTTAAACATCGCAAGAGTTTGTACATAATCCAACTGCAATCTTGGAAAATATCGCTTCTGCTTCTTGGCTCATTCCATACCCTTGAGATACAGTTGTGCACCGTCTCATGTGTATACTGTGATGTTGTAATAAAATTATTAAAGCCGTAAACTACGGAATAAACATTTCAAATCAATTTCATATAGTAAAATACATATTTTTCTATAAGCGTGAAAAAAGCAGACGTATTTCAAATGATTCACAATTAAATTTGTTTCATTTAATAAACTTGCCTATTAAAATATAACGAAAATGAATGATATGTTATTGCGGAATGAAAGAATAAATATCAAAATAATGCTCCTCGTAAATGTTCCTTGACATCATTTATTTAGCATCCGACTTTTTCTTCTGCGATTTTTGGATTAAATTATCAAAACTATTCTTAATAGTTTCAGAAATTCTAGAATTATGCTAAATTTACTCAGAACAGGATCATCTCAGAACTCTGAAAAAATATGAACTTTCTGACAAAAATAGTGCCAACTTTACAAGAGTAAATTTGAATTAGATTATATTTGATAATTTTTTTAATTCGAATTTCATCAAGATTTGATCAATCATTTTTATTCTGTATAAAGTAAATTCCAAATTTATTTTGATCAGCTCCTGATTAATATATTTAATTTTTAGTTGGCCAGAAGTAAAGCTTAATTTGATCAATTTTTTAATAATAAATAACAGTAACATTTGGACAAGATTGAGATCCAACCTTGCAAATCAACATATTTATTACAATACTGCTTAAAAGTACGATTACACCTAAGAATCGTGAAAAATATGTCTGAATACAATGTTAAATATCTTCACTATGTTTGCGTAAAAATAAAAATGCGTTTTTTTGTTGAACAGATTGAAGTTTCAGTTGTCAAATATTTGGACTAAATGTGAATTTTGTTTGGTTCTACCATTTATGGCAACTTAAAATATAAAAATGACATTCTTTAGAGCATAAATTGTAAACAATTTATTCGAAAGTACACAAGGCACTCTTGTAGGATTATGTGAAAACATCTTTAGGTGATTTAATACCCACCGAACTAGATTGGTATTGCGGTAACGCTTTGGTCTAGCATTCGGGAGATAGCGAGTTTGATTCTCGCCACTTTGTCAAGATTTTCGTGGTTCCCTTGGCGATTCATGCAAATATGGAAGTAGTTCCACTTAAAATTCGGACCATGACCCGTACTACTGTTTCCCTTTCCTATTCCCTGACAAGCATGCTTTTCTACGGTTTCTTTTCAGTTCATATTTGTCTAATGTTATGTTTGTCTCTCCGCCATGAATTTCATCCATGGACTTTAAGAATGTGTATATGCACTTATTTAAATTTTGAGAGCAAGACATTCCATAATTATTATTTTTAATTCGTTGTAACTCTTGAAACTCTTTGGAACTCTTTAGAACTCTTGGATCTCTTTAGAGAGTTCCGAGTGCACAATCCCTTGGAAGGATAGAACAATTTTACGTATACAATTTGGTTCGATATAACATTGTTTAGAAGCAAGCGGAAAGACAACCGCTACATTTTTTTATTTTGTGAGAGACCTAAAATAAAAGAATTAAGAGTAAGATCCATTAGCGAAAGATATTCAGGACATGAGGAACAGGATTTACAAATGCTTAAAGACTTCTCAATGCCCAAATATATCATTTACGATGCGTAATAAATTTTCTCAACGCTATTCTTTGAAAAGTGAGCTATTAACGGGCAGAAGTTTGGTCGTCAGCAACAAAATGTAACGACTAATTGCAATTTTTACTAGATTTTCTATTGAAATTAAACAACATTAATTTTAAACAGTTTTTCGATTTTTTGGAGTATAATAATGGATTCTCATTATTTCAGCAAAATCTCTAAATAAAAATATTATAAAACTAATTTTTTAAATTTGCATTAGCCAAAGTTTCAATAGCTTGATTAACCTTTTGGCAACAATTTTTTTGCATCGTTGCTCTGCGTGATCTTTGCTCTTTTGTAAATTAAAGAAGATTATTAAAAGGCCAATGATATAAATCCGCTATATTATTACAACTTATCAAATTATTTATTCAAATTGTATCTTTGTTTTTGTGCTGACTGAAATTTTATTACGCAAACAAATAAAAAAGTCACTTTTTTTAACTATTAGTGATCTTCATCAATTGAATATTCTTTCAGATGTTATAACCAACGCTAAACATTTGATAATCAAGTATGCAATTTTGTAATATATTTTAAAGACTTTCTTTTAATTAAATTATATAATTAAATGAATGATAAATAAAAGAAGACAACAAAACGTTTGTTACAAAAACAAACTCTAAGATTCAAAGTCAGGTCAAAAACTTTCCTTAATATACCTTTAACATATCCTAACATAAATGTACAAAGACCATACGACCTTTTCCCATTCTCTCGTCTCAAAAGCTTGCAAACAACCAATTAAATTAGGCGAAAGCATTTTTTTCATTTCATTTCTTTTTTGTTTCAGGTAAGTTCACAGTTCTTGCTGACTCCTTGCTGAAATGATAATTCACCGAGCCATATTGATAACCATCTAAGAGTTCATTAACAGGTTTGAAAACTCCGACTTGAAAATACAATGCTGCTGCACGTCGTACAATGTAAGAAGAAAAAGTAGTTCAAAGTTTTAACAGATTTCATTTAACTGTCATACAATTGCTGGCATTTTTTATGAAATTTCAAGTTGAAAAATAAATGTCTCTGAAATAATTTTGTTCGGATTCTATATTGAAAATAAAGAGACACGTATGTTTTTATTTTGAATTTTTATGAAAAAGTGTCGAAATATAATTTTTGTACTGAATAAATGCAATTTATTCAGTAAAAAGCTTTCATTTCATTGGATTGTCAACAAATCTTACGCTATATTAAAATTTCGTCTAGCCAGTTTTTTTTAGATTACGAACATTTTGGCGTAAACTAAATGAAAATCAGTTAAAAATTGAGGCACCATCAACTTTTGTAAAACACCTCTAATTTCATAAATTATAAATATTTTCTTTTATTCTCTTCACCTTTGGACGAGGAGACCGTTACTGTGTATAGAACGACTATACATAAAAATATATATGACAAATGTATATGTGATTATAAATTATATATGAGTATTTTCACGCCAACTCAGCATCACCAAACTAATTTATCACAATTAAAGTTAATTTTCTCAGTACAATTTATAATTTTTATGACAATAAACAGTACATTAATAAATGGTCATATTTATTTTTTGCAATATACCAAAAGAGAGAAAAAATGTATTAATAATTTGTTTTTTAAATCACGTATACAAAATGTATTCAAATCTAATATACATATGTCCCTAAATTCATTTAATATTTTATTTAAATATATTTTTAGAGTTAAGGGAATTTGTAAAAGTTTAATAGTATTGTTGAAAAAATATTTTTACATTATCTGCCAACATTTGGAGTCGCTGAACTAGCTTGAAGCTGAGATATTTGACTTCAAACCTTGGCAAAAAGATATATATAGATATACAAACTATGTATTTTGATAATATTTGAAATTAAATATCTCAAGTACTAGACAGTTCAAGTTGTTTAAATTTTGCAGAATTTGAATTCGGAAACTGCTATAAAAACCCAAATAAAAATATCATATCTTGCAAATTTTAAATTTCAAGGACATTCATTTTTTGCTATTTTCAAGACTTTATGTCAAAAATTTCATGAGCCTCACGTCAGATTCTGATTTTCCAGACAATTTCGGATGGACATTGTCTTCGAGAATATGTATTGGCCCCTAGACATGAATTTAAAAACAAAAATCAAAAGCTTAATTTGTTTTTTTGTTGTTTGTTGTTTATGAAAAACAAGTTTAGCTTATTATAAATCATGTTAGCATTATTAAGCGCTCAAAATATACAGATTGGCTTTCTGTTGACATGCGAAACACGAAAAAATAATTATCTCAAAGATTTCGAGATTCATGGATGGATGGTGATGCTGAGTTAGAATGAAATTACTCGTATACCAGATAACAAGTTTTAAACATAATATAAACAAACCACGTGTATGACCCATGTATGGTCAACGTCGAATCCATATGTGCCGTCAATTTACATGGACCATACATGTACCACACATGTACTACGTATGGATCCGGTAAAAAATGTTTACGGGACATAACTTCAATTAAAGCAACTATTGCTTACATATTTTGTAAAATTTAGCAAAAAATATCATAAATCAATGCTTTTCTTCAATATGTTATTTAGTAAAATATAAAGCCAAATTATATTTCTTCGACATAATGAATTTTGATACGCTGACATTTCTTTTTCGGGAGCGTTACTTTTTTTATGTTTCTTATTCTTCAAACATTATGGCAATACGACACCTTCGATGCATTCAACTGAGTAGAGTAAAAAAATGATAATAGCATCAGGGCTTTGATTTAAGAATCTGATTTATTATACTAAGAGTCCTTCTTCTTATACTACGAAGGATACTGGCAAATGACCGGTTTTTGATATTTTCATCATGCTATAAAACTTTTAAGTGGTTTACAGCTAAAGTGTTAGAGAATTAATCGTAACTGTGGCAGAGTTAACTAGCATATGACGAAAATATTAATTTTTCAATTAAATCTTTGCATAAATTTGTAATGCGACAAGTTTAAACAATTAATATCAATGTTAATTACGAAATGTGCAAACTCATTTTATTTCGTTATAAATTACATTTATATATGTATTCAACAACACACTTCGACTTGCCATTAATTAAAACACTAATTTAATATGAATCAAAATTTTACAATCTGACGATATTAACATCTTTATTTTCAATTCCCGACTGATGCTCATTACTTATTAACTTGTAAGTCATATTTATTCGAACATGGTACCCAATTATTCACTTTATTTAACTAAGTTTGATCATTCAATCACAATATAGAAACTGTGACTTTAATTACACGTTTACTATGTAATCTAAATGGGTTTGTAAACAAATTTTGATAAAAATCTCTAGAGTATATTGTCTTTTTTGTGTTCTTTCATTCAAATATCTCTATTTAATACTAAAAAAAACTCAGCTGCAAAAATTTTTGTATGAAAAATTATCTTGTAATTTTAGTAATGTTGTTCTTCGTAAAAAAAGAATATTTAAGTTAAGAGATTAAGAGAATCAAGTACACGGAGGTTTTGCTTTCTGATAATGATACTTCGATTGTTCGGCTATTTTTTCACGAGAAACATAATGTTTTAATCATATCGAAAAGTTAAAAGAGACATTTTGACTAAAGAGTTGGCTTAGATCCTTCTTAACCGTTCATCATCTATTTGTTTTACGGTGTGCATTTAAAAATTACTTCTCAATAAAATTGGACCGAGTTACGAATTTTTTAAAATTGTTCAAAATAAGCATTTTTCATAGATCCACAAATTTCTAGAGTTTTTTAATAACATCGAAATTAGCTAAAATTTGGAAGATGTATTTTTTCGGATGTATATTGTCAGATAAAAAATGAATCAGCAATTTTTTAGAATATCGCGCGCATCATTTTGCTGAACATTTATCAAAATGCTCATACAGATTTCAATTAATTTAACCGTTTAACTGTACGGTGTCACAAACTGTTTATAGGTGAGAAATCTTACAAATAGTATCAGTGTATTAGCGTTTCCATTAAAAAAACATTCGAGGGAGCGGCTATTGTTTGTATGTCTTAAGTGATTAAGGATAACTTTGTACGGATAAAGGATTTAATACTTAAATTTTGGTCAAATTATTAATTATTTGTAACAGAAGAAAGTAGATTCGACGAATTGCAGTCAAACAAAGTGTATTTCAAAATCGTTCAACTTAGGGAACGAATTGTTTTTTTATTATTTTATTTTGTTTTATTTATATACAAATTCCTCATGTACGTAAAATGGCTTCAATTTATTTCTGCCTCAAGGCTGTTCTAAATCTTGGTATTTAAAAACAATTTTTCCAAGTCCGGCCGATAGATTTGTCTGACAGATAGAAAGAGCGGCGGATTTAAAGCTTCGTTCGGCAGCTCGTGCGGCTTTTCTCGTTTTACATGTTGTTTTACAAGCCAGAACCTCGCCACATGCTGTGAGCGGTTCCTCTGCGCCTAACTTTTATGTGAAACCGGATTGCTTTTGTCTGATTCCCTCTTCTTCGTCCGGACTGGCCTTTGCGGATTCAATCTTATCATCCTTGCGTCGAGCCACTATGCATTACTAACATTCCAGCAAAGGTTAGAGGGTCCTTTTTGATACGCAAGCGAGATCCTGAGCATCGTTTGTTTTTATATGTGAATGTTATAATGATACTTTTTTTCATAATGCTCATTCTACCAAGTACCGCTAATTTGTGAAATGTCAACCAAGCATTCTCTGGTTAAATTTCATAATATTTTGCATTTATACACTGAGAGAATTATGATTTTCAAAATGATGATCAGTGCTAGTAAGCTGAATGCATGAAGCACTTATTAGATTATATTCAATCACCATTTAAAAAAAACTAGCAGTGATCGAACTTTTTTAAATGTTGTTTAAAAAGGTTCAAACGTTATTTGAAAAACTTCTAGCACCGCCATGGTTCTTTTAAAAAATGATTATACATAATGTAATAAGTGCTTTATGCATTTAGTTTACTAGCACTGATCGTAATTTTTAAAATCATAATTCTCTCAGTGTACATATATTTTATATATACATAAATGTCAATGTGGATATGGGCAATTCTCTAGAACTTTAAACTTTCAACTTGCCAAATTTTTGAAAAAAATGTTTTAGCACATCTTTATTTTATCGTAATTATCATTTATTATTACTTTAAAATAAATAATATAAAGTCGAACAGTGATAAATTACATGCGCGTAACTTTAAATTAATATTTAATTGTAAAAACATAGGTAAATATTACGTTTTTGACAGCTTTTCTGTTCTAATGT
>JABFPM010002939.1:0-15381 GCA_022817325.1 Idris sp. 1 HC-2018
GTATCGATGAATGAAAAGACTCTCGAGTTTGAAGTTTCTCTAGATTTGTATGCAAAGGAATCTCTCAACGACTGGACGTATTTCTTTGCTCGTTTGTAACGTCGGATGGTCAACACGTGTGATGCAGTTACGTTTCCTATTGTCGCGGATTTTTACGAGTCAGGTAACATGCCGGCAAACATGATTTATGCCCGTCTCTCTAATATTTTTTCCTTAAGAGGTAAATCCATTTGCGTGATTAATCTCGTATCTGAAAGTCGAACGTTTTTCTTGCTTCATATGCAACACTCGTTGACATGTTTGCCGTGCGACGTTTCGGTATAAAATACATTTTTTCACATCAAATGTTGGAAGAAAAAAAGTCAACCGACACGTACACGCCCCTGTGACATAAATTTTTGCCAACAAAATTATTTTTGAATTACAAATTGAGTCGGAAAATGACCATCACCATAAATTTTTCTGAAATACACAACTGGGCAAAAGAATTACATTATCTATTTGAGTTCTTCTTGCGTTAATGTTCCCTGACGTAAAAGTTGTGAAGTCCTTTTCGACATTGAATTAAAAATACGTCGTTAATTATAATGACATTATTATTCTCTTTATTCTTATTACTTTTGCGGGAAAAAAGTGAACTGATGTTGAAATTACGAGATACTTGCAAGTACTGTAATGTTATTTTTTCAACTCATAACTCACGAGTAAAGCAAGAATTAGTTGAATTTTTTTTGCCTCTGCACTGTTGTATGAGTTATTTTTACAATTCAAATTCTTTACCAGAAACAAAGTTAGTTCATAAATTATTTCATAATCAGAATATTTTCAATTTTCTATTACCAAAAAAAAAAAGAAAAAAAAAAGGAAAAAGATGAAATAAAATGTACCATATACATTTTTGAAGAGGATATTCTTATTTTTTAAATTACGTTTATTTCGAAGAATTTTCACTTGAATTTTATGGTAAGTGGTATTGTAATATGAGTGAACATTCACTGTCTAAATCGGCAGTAGAACAAAGTCTTATTTCAAGATATTGAGAAAAATGAAGTATAAATTGATATACTCACTCGAAAAGTGTTACGAAATAGAATATTCTAAGATATTTCTTTGCAAAAATATTCAAATTGTCTACAGAATTAGGACAGAAAATTAATTTCCCAATTACACAAATAAAACATTCAGTGCTCTTATTTTTCAAGAGAATATGAAATCTTCCCTTTCAAAATAAGCTGCTTTAAATAATTAGATTAATTTATAATAACGCTCAAATTACCTGTACATAATCAAGCTTAACCGCGACAAATTGATTTAATATTTGAAAAATTTGTTATTATAATAATACCATCCTAATACAATTTCATGAAAATCAATATCCTAACAGTAATTTCAAGAATATTTGAATTTCAAATATCTCATTAGATGTTTAACATCCTCGAGTTTGTAATCCTATCTCCTAATGTTAGATTAAAGTACCTAGTTTCATCTGCTAAAAGTGAAGATATTCTTAAAACTGTAAAAAACCAAAATCATTATTTTATAAAAAAGCACAACAAATTGGCTAGATCATATGAATTGACTTTCGGACGTCATTATTATCATTCAACAAGTTTTTCTAAAAACAAAATTTAATAAATTATAATTTAACACACTCTGCAGCGTTAGACATATATTTTATCAACATTTGCGTGGGTTAATTAACATGGTAAATTAACGTGAAGAAACTTTTGCACGTTGTATGTCATTAATTAACATTCTAAATCAATTTTCGTGATGCGGCAATCCCAGCTGTAGAATCTCAAATTGGCATCAAAGGAAAGTCGGCGACTGACATTGCATCAAAGCGAACGAGCGAACACGGAGGAAGATGGGAAAATGGATGGAATCCCCGGTAGAGAAATGCATAGAGTATGCATTATGCATACTCGCAACCGGGGGGTAAGCACGCGTTATCTCGCGTTAGCTACATCGTAATCTACAATTACAGCGCAACCAAAACGTCGTCTTTAAGCAAGCTGTTGTTATCGAGTTACGGGCGCACTTATTTGGAAAATGTCGACCGACTCACAGTGGGCTTGGTTAATACGATAATGTTTTATTGAACGTACTGCGAGCGATGGTTTGGTCCAACAGTCAGCATTGATGACGTTCGATTACAGGAGAAAAGTTCCTGGTGGAGAAAAAATGTCTGAAAAAGTCTGAAAATGTCTGGAAAAGTCGGAAAATATCTGAAAATCACTAAAACAAAGTCTGCAAAAAGCTGAAAAGTTTCATTTTCCAGCGTTTTTCATACTCTTTTAGTTTTTCTTTGCAGAGCAATAATATTGGTTTTTGGGAATTTTCAGCTGAGTGTCAACTTATTTTGAGCTGGATGAGGTCTGGTAAAAATCTTATAGAAAATTAAAGAACACAAAACCAAAAGAAAGTTAAAATATACGAAAAAAAAAATAAGGCCATATAAAGGTAATACACATATTTTTGTAAAATTGGAAAAGTTAAAAGTACAAAGGAAATCATAAAACTTGACAATTTTACCTCTTTCATGTACAATTTTAAAGTATCCTGGAATTTTGACGTTGGCGTTTTAAAAACGAAATAAAAAATTATTTATTAACACAATTATTACTTCTGTCATGTGTAATATTAAACTAAATACAAGGTCATTTTAATTTTTTTGCTGCTGACGTGAAAACTATCTTATTCGAAAAACTATTGATTTGATTATTTGTTTTTTGAAATTTCGAAACAATTTATTATTGATAACTTCAGTTTGTTTTTAGTTAGTTTTGACATTTCAAAACAAAAGAACAAAACCGCATCAAAATGTTGACGTTAGTTTTGTTCTTTTGTCAATTAATTGCACCCGTTTCTCTATATTAGTATATCAGTTGTCAAACAAATGTTTCAAAAAAAAGTTGTCCACAAGTTTTTAACTTTTAAATATTAAAATTTTTTTAATTTAAAATTTTTCCAGGAAAAAAGCCAGGAAAAAAATATTTAATTTCTTTTTTGTAAGAAAAAAAACAAACAAACAAATGTAACCAGTACTAAAAAAAAATAAATAAAACTTGAGCATGTTGGAAATTGTTATTTATTATTGTTAAATTCTTACAAACATTTCGATAAAGTTTTTCCATAATGTATTGCAACAAATTTATAAAAATTGAAAAATGCTCAAAGTAAGTTTACACTCAGCTGAAAATTCCCAAAAACCAATATTATTACTCTGCAAAGAAAAACTAAAAGAGTATAAAAAACGCTGGAAAATGAAACTTTTCAGCTTTTTTCAGACTTTTTTTCTAGTAATTTTCAGATATTTTCCGATTATTCCAGACATTTTCAGCAATTTTTTCTCCACCAAGGGTAGTAATTCTGACGCAATTTCAACAATCAGTGGCGTTTGAAAAATGAAATATAAATAGCAAAATTTAGTTCACTGAATTGAGTGCATCAATGGGTATGAAAATTATTGATTAAATGCCAAGTTTAGAAATTATTTTAAATCTTGTAACGTTCGAATAATAATCGAAAGAAGTGATTATCTGACAGCATCTATATTAATAATTAATTATTAATCACTTTAAATGAATTATAATAAAACGTTTTTTTACTTATAATTGTATTATTTTGAAAATAACGTCTTTATTCTTTGAAGATTTAATATAAAGGAATTCATAGTTTGAGAATTTTCATTAAATACAGCATTTCCCAATAAAGTGCTCTTAACATTGAAAAATATATATTAATACAAAAAAGGAGAGAAGCATATTTTGTTTAGTAAAAAATTAATCGAAAAGTATCATGGAAAAAATAACTTAATGATATTACTTTCAATATCTACTTTTTGTCCTACGAAAAACAACTTTTAAGGTTTTACAAATACATTTTTTCTGAAAATAATGTGCTCTTTAGATTCTGATATCGCAAACCAGTCAGACTTTTGTTCTAGAAAAAATACCAGCGATATGAACATTTTCATGGTCGTTTTTTCGTATTTAAAAGTAAATCAATCCTCTTTTTTTAAGCTCGTGAAATTAAAATCGCAGATGCAGAATTATATGAATCAAACTTTTTGAGAAGATAATACCCTGCCAAGAAAAGAAACTTTCTCACCGCAAGACTTTTCAAGAGAAATTACTCGCATCTGTCCACCTTAATCATTGACTCAAAACTATGGCTGCCAGAATAATTCTTGAGAACAGTGATGTTTGACTGGCATTTGCGGAGCTTTTTGCGTTGCGATGATACATCGAGCTTGTTAGCCAGGCGCGCTGGAAACGCCCGGAAAAATTGCAGCACAAAATGTGTACCGTGATTGAACGTATGATTAATCACAATCAGTTTGTTTACTGTAATATTTGTAATTAATAATCAGAAGGCAAACATTTGTTTGAGGCTAGTGAAGTGCGATTAAATTTGTTGTAAAGAAAACGCACGTACAATTTACACACTGTTAAATTGGTGTAAAAAATTGCATTTCATATTATGTTCAAATTTTAAAGAAATTATGTTATTTCATGCCTTTTGACGTTAATAAACTGAACTTTTCTCTCACCAAATTTACAACGATAAAAGTATTTCAAAAGTAAAAACTTTAAAATAAACAAAAAGTTTTGCTTCACTTAAATTATTCAATTTTTTCTTTGACTTTGTTAATGTAAATTTCACATTAAACAATTGTTTTTTTGAATTGAAATGAAATTAGTATCGTTCTGATTTCTGATATAAAACTTATAGTATCATTTGTTATAACAAAAAATGTTATCTTCTTATTACTCTCGGTTATTTGAATAATGGTAATATTTGCCTCGTGAAACAAATTTATGGACATTTTGCTTTTATGTTTCGTAACGGCAAGCAAATGTTAATAGTCAGTGAGCAAAAAGTGATTAGTCTAAAGTAATAAAAGTCGTTTAAATTCGACGGCACATAGCAAATATTATTGCAATCAAGCTCGATTGCAAATGGTTTTTTGTTTTTTGGCATACCCGGATATTGATTTTATCACAGAAAACCGGAACTGAGAGAGGACACCTAGAAATACACTCTCGAATTGTGAAACTTAATCCGCAGAACATGTAGTTCATATCACCTGAAGCGATTTTGCTTCAGCTATCAAATTTATTTTCATTTCACAGTGAACAAAAAAACATTAAACACGTGACAAAGTAAAGCAAGTTGTGTTATCGGTAACGTGATAACACAATATTAATAAATTTTTAAAAATTAATTTACTCTGTTGTGAAATTAAAAAAAATTAACAAAAATAAGAGAACACAAATGAAATAATTTTGCTGCCAATATCAAAAACATTAGTTTGGAAAAGTAATTTCATTTGTTTTCTTTTCTTTTTATTTATCCTCGCTAAGTTGTCATAAGAATTTAATGCCGAGAAATTATAACACTTTGAATCATAAGATTGCAATGGGATGAAAATTCGTCCTCAACTTGTATAAAATAACTGAGCAAGTGTGAAACGAGAAATGCGGGTAGAAGGATTCGAAAACGATGCTTTTGCTATTACACCCGGCATGGTAGACGCGGATAACGTCGGCTTAAGTGGCACAGGACGAAACTCATTACTCGCGGATTAAGAATCAGCATGAACCGGAGATGTTACTCTTAGTCTACTAACAAAGCAGCTACGAGAGATTGGTCTAAAATCTCCGTGCCACTTTATTCCTCGACATGATACCTGTTAAAGTGTATGAAAAACAAGAACTTCTCGTATTTCTTACTTCTAACTTTTTTTCACTTTTTTTTTCTTTATAAATGATTCCGAGGAAAGCCAATCAACGTGTCCAATTCTAAGAAAACGCATTAAGCGATCATGTTTTATTGGCCCTCAAAAATAAGTTCTGCATAATGATACACAGGGCAGATGTGTGCTTTTTATTTTTCTAAGAACAATTTATTGTGTTATTTTTTGTTTTGAATACTATATTGCGTCTGGCTTTGTCCTTTATGAAATTGCTTTTTTCCCCCTTACAAGTGGGACCATTTTATGGAATTTTGATTTGTCTCAAGCAATCATGTACAGTAATCGAGTAGATGTTATAAATAGATATATGATTTTGCAGAAAAAATTTAAATCGACAATTTTGCATTATTGCCCGATGGTAATTGATATTCACGCTTGAGATTTTGTACGACGTCAAATTCGATGAATGAAATAAATTTGGTTTGAATTTCCAAAATGCTTAGGGAACATCAATAAAATCTGCCTAAAAGTGACATCCGTCGCAATCATCAAAAAATATTCCAAAATACAACTGCCGATCGAACAAGCTGCTCTCTTTTTTATCTCTCTTTCTATTCTTCTTTAACTCTCTTTCTGGCTTGGTATAGTAAGTAAGTTTTTTGGTGAAAAAGCAAAGTCCAACCGAGGAAGAGTGATATTGAATTCCCAAATGTATTCACGTGGAAAGAAATACGACTACTCGTGTAGCGCTTTTTTCCGAGTCTGAAACATCTTTATCTTAGCGAGTGTTACCTTTTGCATTACGATGCTGCTCGTGCGATTGCTTTTTCGGTTTGGCCACGAAATGTCAACTGTCGAAATTGCACTTGCTTTTCAGTGATAAGTGTCATTTGTTTTTTTACACATTTGTTTTGAAAGTAAAAAAATTATTCAACATTTCAATTGATAAATAATTAACAACTTTGGGTTACATTTGTATTGAATTTTAATTAACTTGACAAATTAAATATTAAGAAAAATTGTTCAAAAATAATAATGTTCCTAAATAAATTAACGATATAATTTTATCGACGACCGCGATATTTTCTTTTGGCATGGTTTATCAATCCAATATACATAGTTTGGAACTGGTCAACTCAAACTGTACCAAGTCAAATGGAAAACAAAACGCCTGCCGAGCTAGACAGTCGAAAACTGAAAAAGAACAAATTGGACAGGGACTTGAAATAAAATTCGCCAAAGAATGAACAACGAAGTCGATTGAAGACGATCGCGTTTGCGAATAGTGTCACATTGCCAACTAACTGAGCGAATCCTGAAATCGGTTTACGGTTTGAGCTTTATTTTTATTATTTTAAATCAATAAGAACAGTTTCAGATATAAAAAGTAACTTGAAAATTCATCTCAGATTCTTGCACAGTTGTGAGAACAATCATTGTTTTTATCATGTTGCACTGTAAAACAGCTTAATAAATAAAGTTAAAACTTATTGGCTTCCCTATCAAGTGCGTGTATCTCCTTTAAAAATAAACGTTCAGTTGAATGAATATTTATTCACCCGAAATCAATTTGTAAACGCTTCTTCGGTAGAAAATATTTTTTCGTCTTTGTGAATTTTTGCTTTACAATCTAAAACTTTAAATTAATTTTCAGTATTAATAACATAATTTTCCAGCTTTGTTAATTAATTTTTTTTGCAACAATATCCTTTCCTTTACTGAATTGTATTTGTTTTTCAGAACAAACTCAACATGAGGTAAATATTCAGAGTGTCCATTTACAATGTATTCCTGAAAATTTATTTGTTATATTGAATTGAAACCGCGAATTTATGGACAATCTAGCGTAACTTCTGTTCCAATAACCTTCCACTTCATCTGCACATTCGTTCATTCAGCCAGCATTAAGATAAACTCTCGGCTTACGGTGTCATTCTCTCTGCGCTGGCCAACGTCCAAAATGTGTATCTATCACCTTGTAAGGTCCTTCGTGGTCGTTCAAGGACCGCGTGTACCTCACAGAGTCCGAAACTTACGATCCTCTGCTTCTTATCGGAACTGACAAATTTTATTAGCCTCTACGATTTACTTGTAATCTGCGGAATCAGCGTTTCTTTGTGGCTAAAAAAATGTCAAGTCCACTTGAGAAGAAACTTTTTGTTCTTTTTCTTTCAAGAATTAACAAATTATGTGGGCGAAATGACTGAATAAGTTAACAGTTTTAATTTACGATTCAATATTTTTGGCTTTACTACGAACGATAAAGTCAAACCATAATCGTTCATTGTTAGCGACCCAATAAAAACTTTAATTCACTTGACGTTTGTGTATTCAAATAAAAGTTTAATGTTTAAATCTTATTTAATATAATGATATTTTGAAAATTAGAAGAGGAAAAATGGTTCTTTTGATTTAGAAAGAAAATGTAGTTTGTATAGTTATTGAATTTTTTTTATTCAAAGAGAAACACTTGAAGAAATGAGTAACAAAATGAAACTTTTTGAACAGGTTTCATAACATTTTTATGGCAAATTTTAATGCCCATTGTTTCAGCTTATATTTAATTAAAATGACATATCAAATGAAACTTTGTCAACACCACAGTTTTGTGCGGTCATAAAACATGTCGAAAAACTCGTTGATGAACGTTGTGTCTCGTTATTTAAAGCAGAATTAAAAACCTTGTCGTTGCAAGCTTTGTAAAGTTATTTATCAAATTAAAAACTAGCAAAGTATAGTGAACACAAAACACATTATCACAACAAAATTGCGTACTTTAAGCAGCTTTCTTTTTTCTATTCCCTAAAAACCGTGAAATATTTATGCAAAATCAGCTTGATTATGTAAACGCATTTCAACTAACAACATTTCTTATAAAAAATTATTTCCCTTTACATGTGTATTAACAACAAGTAAAGTCTCGTAAAAGCATAATTATGTAGGAAATAGTTCATTTTCAGATTTCAGAGAGATATACATGTACAAGTGTTATATAAATATTTTTTGTAATTTCAATAAAATTATTAATAAGAAACATCTGACATTTCAAAAGCTAAGTAATTATAATTATTTTAGCGGCTTTGTACGGGGGAGTTACTCTTTGGTACTATACTGTTAACCCGCATGATCTAGCATATCTATACGGTTCACCAAAACAGACTCGTTCCCAAGAACAGACGTAATTCAATCACGAGTCTGTAAAGGGTCGCACGATTTCCATTAAGATAATACTGCATGAATAACTTAAGTCATCAATTCCCGGTGGCGAACAGCAGTAATTGACATTAAATATATATTTTATAACTCTATACAATTTTTTATTTAATAAAAATTTCGGCCGACATTCTGTTGAGAAATTATGATAAAAATAAAAAATAAAAAAACATTGCTTTTTAGCATTTCAATGCTGTAATTTACACTGACTTAATTTTGTTATTCACTAAAATAACTAATATTATATTAAAAAGAATAATTCTCAATATTACTGACATATTTTTGAAAATAATTTACTTTAACCCAAGTCTTAATAAATGAAGTGATAAATGTCAAAGTAAAAATAAAATAACGCAAGAAAATGGTTTGAATTATACATTTAAGCAGTAATGTGCTATGAAAGTTAATTAACTTTAATAGACGATCTAACGAAGATGCAGAAAACGTCCTTGTTAAAGTTTATTTCAAATTAAAGAAATTGAAAATTCAAAAGTTTCGACGATTGAAATAAACTTTTATAGATTTCAATAATTTGCTTAAAAGAAATTGATGCATTTATTGCTTCATTTTTTATTGCATTACCTGCAATGCTTGTTGTTTGCCAGGTATTTTAAAATTTAATAGTTAATTTGTCAATAACACGAATAACTCTTGTAAAATAAGTTAATACTATTCGCCGAGAGGTAAATTATCTTTTAGCAAAGTGGACTAATATTTTGTGTTTATGCAATCAAATTGAATTTGATCTGTATAAACTGGCAATAAAGTGATAAATTAGTGAGATCTAAAAAGTATACTTTATTTGCTTAGTTACAACAAATGTTCAACAAACGAAACAATCATTATTTTATCTAAATCAAAATTATAATTTTCATACTAGTTTTATCTTCTTATGAAATTTCTTTTGTATCGTGATCTTGATTAAATGTTGGTAAGCCACAATAATTGTGCTAAATTTGGAAACAACACAACGGCCACTGGTAAACAAACAAGCAATACAAGTCTTCGTCGCTATGAGTTTGTTGTTATCGTATAAGGACACCTAAACTGGATGAAAGTAACGAATTAGAGTGTCTGTAAACGTTGACTTTCGTAATTGGGGACAAATAACAATTTTATCTATCAGTTATGTGTTACACTACAAACTGTAATTGATAAACATTTAGCTTCGAATTAGATTACAATTATTAGCTTGGTTCACAATGAAATCCCTTCCATAAAAATTGAAGAAGAAAGGAAAATCTTCCTAAAAAATATATATCTCTGAAAAATTCTTAAGTTGAACTGACCTCAGAATATCAATTTTTAATTACTAAGAATTTTATTTTATTTTAAACGCCTTAATATATTATCAAAAGCTATAAAATAAATAGTCCAGAAACAATTTCAAAATTATATTGTCATTGTCGAATTTATTTAAAGGATTTTTTTTCACAAATGTCAACATTTGGTTATAATTAAATAGCATGTTTTTTGCGCTGATATCTTGCATTTTCCAAAATATGAATCCCTTGGAATATCTAGAATTCAAGATATTGAATTTCAAATACTGAAAAAGTACATAGTTTATATACACCTACATATAAAGATATATTTTTCTTAAACTTTAAGGTAAAACATCACTGCTTCTGGCAAGTCCATTGACTTCAAATTTTGGCACACAATATAAACATGCTTTTTCAGCAGTCCTGTTAAACTGTAACGAATTCTGTTATTATATAACTTAACTTAGATTTTACCTTAATGTGATATTTATTTCCGAAAATTATTAATGGTGCATTTACACAACATTTTTTATTTACGTTTAAAGTCACTTTACAATCATTTTTTTACGAAAGAATTATTTCTCGCTTGAAGTTTCATTGTGAATGAATCTTTAAGAATTTCCGTTAAATTGTGCGAGGCATATGCGACAGAATTTTTATGAAAATTTAGATAACTAAATCACTGTGTCAGTGCTATATATATAAGCGCGTAAAAATCACGGCAGTCTGGAGGAAGTCTTTTGCAAAGTTTGCGGCGAATATAGCGAAAAAAGAAAAATGGCCAAGCCAAAAACTTGGCGATATACTGCGCAACGTATTCGGGTTATTAGAGAATCACGACTGCGCCGCTTAATTATGCATACGACGCAATGGTTAACGAAAGTTTGCGCGCGTATACATTAAGCACAGAACAATCGAACTACCCTCTTTTTCTTTTACTCGTGCCGTTCTTTATTTCGTTAGTTTCGTCAGAGTTTCTCTCGTTTTCGTCGTTATCGTTTTTTTCTTCTTCTCTTGACGAGATCAGCGAGTTGATCTTTAACTTTCGTGCGAACAAGAAATTTGTTGGATTTATTTTTCGCTGAGTCGGCGACGACGCGACGCACAACAAATCAAGTCCCTGAAAATGAAGTAATTACCACGATGCTTCGCATGAACAGCTTAATTACCTCTGGCAAGTTTTTTTTTCTTTTGTGACTTTCTCTTTTTTAAAGATTCATTTTCTAAAACTAATATTAAAGTACTCTTAAAAGAAGCAAAAATATACCGGATGAAAATATATGTATATATATATTAAGACATGTCAAGTGGTGGCAAAAAATGTTTTAGCACCAACATAAGCGAAAACTTGTGTGACATTTATAGTTTGTAAAATATGGCGACAGAAACGCCGGCTCTTGAGTTTTTGCAAATATTTACAAATGAAGTCCTTATTATTAAGGAGTTTCTGCGGAACAACAGAAAATAATACAACTTAATTTCTTAAAAAAAGGCATTATCTAATTATAGCGGGGCTTTTGTTGCTTTTGGTTTTATGTTGGCATATTTGTTTTTTTGTTTCTTTCGGGAAAATGGGTTTACGCGGAAGCACTGTTCATCGACGCTGGATTAATTATGCGTCGGCCCCCCGGGCTATTAGAAAAGCGGCATTCGGTCGCTTAATTATGCATACAATGCATTTGGGTACGTTAAAAAGAGGGGCCACGCGTGTATTTGCAAATAAATGACTGAAATTGTCTTTGCCGAAACTCCGATGGAATATGCATTTGGGTGCGGTTATTTTATTGTTAATTATTTGTCTGATGGACTAAATTTGTTTAGCAGAAATACTATTTTCAATATTTACATTTAATTTAATGAATTACAATATTGAAAATTTCTATATTACACGCATATGTTCATTATTTGGTAATGTTGAATTTTGCCGCAATTTCAAATTGTATTACTCATAAGAAGTGTTAATCAAAATTGAAAATGTACATATGCTTTAACAGAAAATGAAATTATTTTTTATGTAACATGGTTGAGAGAGACAAAATTACATATACACTCGTCAACAAAAATACAGAAAAAAACAATTTTTGCAAGAAATTGCTAATTTTCAAACTGTCATATAACTTGGTCAATTTTGGAGTTACACGCAAAATTTTTTGTTCTATTCGAAAATTTGAAGCTTTAGCTTCAAAATGATCTAGATGAAAATGAAATTTGCTGAGTTCTCTAGTCCGGAATATCCTAAAACTTGCTCTCTAAACCTCAACCTATGAAATTCTACTAATTTTCATTTATCTAGAAGTGAAGTGAAAAGAATGTTGGCCAATTCAACATTTTGATTGGTTAACTAATCAGCATTCTTTTAACTTCACTGCTAGATCAGTAAAACAAGCTGAATTTCACTGAATGAGGTTTAGAGAATGGAAATCGTTAATTTTTGCAGAAATAATTTCAAAAGGCCATAATTTTCTTCAGAATTATCAAAAACCTTAATTTTTGTTAAAAATATTTGTAATATCTCAAGATTCAAGAGTCTACAATAAAAAAACTAGGAAATTCAGGTTTAGAAGAGCAAAGATAAAACTTTACATGAACTTTACACATAGTATTTTATACAAATTTTGTAATTTAATAAGAAAAGTTATCATATTTTTGATCAGTCGACCAATATTTGTTAAGAAATCATCATAATGCTAAATCTAGCATTTTCTAGTAAAATATTAGACATGTTCTGACTTTTCTACCTACAATTTTGTAATTTTTTATTGTAGATTCTAAAAGCTTGAGATAAGAAAATAATATTAGAAAATTTAAACAAAAAAAATAAATTAGCTTTTCGATGATTCTGAAAAAAAACTATTGTCTTTTAAAGTTAATTTTTCGGAAAACGACGATTTCAAAGTTTTAGGGTATTCTAGACTATAAAAAATAACAAATTTCATTTTTAACTAGAGCGTTTTCAAGCTGAAGTTTTAATTTTTTGAATGAAAAAAATTGCATGTATTAGTTATGACAATTTAAAAATTAACGATTTGTTGCAAAAATTTGTTGTTTCTCTATGTTTTTTGACGAGTGTATATATATATTTAATATTAAAAGGATTATGTAATAAATAAAGAAATGATCCACATTATTATAATTTTTATATTGAAAAAAATTTTACAAAAATATTTCAAAGTATTTTAATAAACTAAGTTACTTCATGCATACATGATGAAGTTAGTATATATATCATAAATACATATTAAATTTCACATTTTCAAATATTGTGGTTTAGTATTTAGACTAAATACGCATTAAGCAAATGGATAATATTGCATTTGATCAAATAATTATTCGTTGAAGTTTTTACATTTTTCAAAAAATACTTTTGTAGTTCAATTCAAATTTTATAAACATGCATTAAATATAGTTAGACATTATATTTGGTATTAACTGTAAACAGAAAATCGAATCCATTAAAAATTAAAATTAAAAGATTCAATATTCCACAAATACCAATATTTAGTTATAAATTCAAAATGGTCGATTTTTTATTGGAAATTATTTATCATAATTGTCATAATTTCAACTAACGGCTTTTGCGGGAAAATATAATTTAGTTGTATATTATAATTTAAAAATATTAAAATAAATTTAAGCAATTTGTTAAATATTGCTGGAAAAAGGAACATACTTGCAATGTAAAATACTAACACCGACATTACATATTGTCAATATCTTTAACTTAAACGAATATTTGCGTAAGAAACTGTTGCAAATATTTTGCAAATAATTAATGGTGTTGGAGAACCGTCTTACAATAAATCTTAACATCCGACCATTTTGTTAAATAATTTACTATTATCCTTAAATTTCGTTGAGCGAGCAAAATGTAACAGACCAACCTAACGATTAAATTGCCCATTAAAGCAAATTAATTTTCAAGCGAATGTTGAATTCCTGGCAAGCGATGCTCTCTGATAAAAAAAAGAAGCGCATCTACATTGTTTACAAAGTAACATTTTAATCTGGAAGCCGACATTGATCGATGCTCCATCGCAGAAAATGCAATAAAACAATTACCTTGAGACCATACATTTCCACAAAGAAATGTGTGCGTTCAAAATCTTCATTAATATTAAAACTTGAATTTTGCTGGTTTTGCAACAATCTAACCAGGTGTTATAGTCAAACTTGATGACATATTGCAGACAAAAATTTGCATGTTACGCATCTTTGTGTAATTACATTAACTTTGTGACGAGCAACTCCATAATGACACTACTTGGCACAGTTTACACGTATTTATAGTTATATTGAAAATCAGTGTACTGTTAAATTTATTAACAACGTGTAATTGATATTGTGTTTTCTACTGATACTGTTTATTGACACGAAAGTCATGAAAGCCATTATCTTTATTCAATAAAGGTAATGCAATAATAAACTGCAGATTTGAAAGTTTATAATGTTATTAATTACTCATTTTTTATTCAAAATTTTCCACCAACATTAAAAACTGTCTGCTGCAGTCAAATGAAACACTCATTTTTGTAGATAAACAAATCTTGCTGTTTGACAGAACTTATTGAAAATAAGCGCCAAACTAATAAATAGCAAAGTGAACGCAGTAGTTTCATTCGACAGTGCAGTTTACTCTGGGATATATTTTAACGGCTGTTTTCAAGAACCAAATCATATTGCAAAACATGCGAACAGTATAATGCAAGGGTGGAGAACGTGTTTCGAAACACGTGAACATACGAGAATCAAGAACTTTTGCAGTGAATCCAAACTTTTGCGGTTAGCCGCTTGTTCGCAACTCATCGACTTAAGTCACTCGTGAGATTATCTCGTATATGTAAATTTAATCGCTTTTCGATTATCTATTTCGGTGTTCAAAAATTCGTTTTACCCATAAAAAAAGTTGTTAAACGCCTTTAACTTAATATTCAGTTAGAAACTGGATAAAGTTAGAATGAAAATAATGGTAATAAGCTTTTATTTTTAACGAATACCAGTTCTTGAAATTTTGTAAATGATAAGGGATGTTAATAGTAAAGGGATAATAAGTGAAATAGTAATTTTCTCGTGGGCTAATTGAATTCGACTTAGAAACTGTTGATATATGTTTTTAAAAATCTATATGAATGGTCATTTAAAGAAAAAAAATTATGATACCAAGAGACATATATGATATTTTTATTTGTTTAAAAATAAAATCGA
>JABFPM010002940.1:0-15379 GCA_022817325.1 Idris sp. 1 HC-2018
CAATAAAATTTAAAAAAGCAAGATATATTACCAACCTTTAGTTTGTTTTTGTTTTTTTCCTAATAAAAAATATTGTTACCATGTAGTTGTGCTGGTCGATCAGTTACGCGCATTGACAAGTCGAGTTTCGGTAATTGCAAAATAACACTGCAAAAACGTGAAAATGAGGCGAAGTACAAGGATTACTCGTACTTTTAGTGTTGAAAAATATTCCTAAAGACGTGTCTGAACCGAAGAATAGCGATTATAGCGATAACAACTTCGATGAGAACGATGAATTGGAAATGGGATCTACAGATTCGTCGGAATGTTTGGATAATAATTCTGATTCAGATGAATTTGTTCCAAATGATAAATAATGATAAATAAGTAACTAAATAGTAGTAAACAAATAAACAAACAGTAGTGTAATTTTATCAATAAATATAGTTGAAAATATTTTTTTCTTTGTAAAGTAAATTCATATTTTTATCCCCTTTATATTTTACTTATAGTTGCTGTGTCACAACGACGATGTGTTTCTCGAGGAAGACGTTCACGTGGAAGGGCACTAAGACGAGGAGGTTGCGGTCGAGGACGAAACACAACAAACTTATCGACAGAAGAAAATAAACAATTGGAAATTGGCGACAAGCTAGTAGCTCCTGATGATACAGAGTGGGGGATTTATGACCCAAAGGAAGTTTCTCGAGGAAGACGTGGACAACAAATGTTCTCAGAGAAGTGCCTGGGCCGACATCTTATGCAAAGCGCAACATTGATAGTGACAATGTAGCCAGTTCGTGGCATCTGATTATTGATGACTCAATTTTAAAGAAGATAAAACAGTACACCGTAGAAGAAGCACAGAGACAACTTTCTTGTAATGATTGGTCTATGTTCTTAGATAAACTTGAAGCATTTATAGGAATTTTATACGTTCGAGGTGCAATCGGAGCAAAAAGAATTGATATAAAAAGTCTTTGGTCTAACAAATGGGGCATTGATTTTATCAAAAAAGCAATTTCACGGAATCGATTCCAAGAGATCATAAGATTTTTGAGATTTGACGACAAAAATATTCGTTCTGAACGTCTGCGTGATGACAAGTTTGCCATGGTTTCAGAAGTGTGGCAGAGATTCATCGACAACTCACAAGTATGTTACAAGCCAGGCTCTTTCATTTAGTTCATTGCATCAAAACCTGCTAAATATGGCTAAAAGTACTGGCTAGCTGTGGACAAGAACTCAAAATACATTGTGAATGGATTCCCATATTTAGGAAAGGATGAACAGCGACGTGACAATCAAAGACTTTCAGATTATGTCGTTCTCAAGCTCATGAACCCTTTCTTAAATTCTGAACGAAACGTAACGTGCGACAATGAAATCAAAGACGACCACAATTTTAGGAACAGTAAATCGAGCAAGACGGGAAATTCCTGCTGTAATAAAAAACTTACATCAATCTTTGTATTCGTCAATTTTTTTATAAATAAAAAAACAATTATTCTTTACTCACTGTTTATCAAGGAAAACCTGCAAAAAATGTAATAATTCTTAGCACGATGCACTCTGACATTAAAATGAGCTCAAACCAAAAAAAAACTCCCTGTCGCAAATTATAATGAGACGAAGTATGGTGTAGACATCGCAGATCAAATGGCCAGGAAATACTTAATAAAAGCAGCCTGCAGAAGATGTTTTTATGTAGGAAAAACATCCAAAAATAAGCGTAATCCTATTGGTGTGAATCACTTTACTAGTTCAAATGTAAAAATAGTACGAAAAAGTAAGGTTTTTGGGACCCTCAACACCTCCAGAATTTAAAAAAATACTAAAGGTATACGGCGCATTATTTCTTTATCAAAAACTTTAATTTTGAAAGGTTGGTGGACCAATTTTATTTTTTTGTTGATCCACTCTAATATATAGGTCGTTAGCTAACTGTCGGCCGTTAGAAGAATTTCATTTTTCTCGCAGAGATTATTAACAGAAATTAGAATAAACGTATCCACATTTTGGGGAGAATCTGAGTAGCGCACAATTTTTAAAATTGCGCTCAAATGCTTTTATCACTGATATGAGAGATCCGAGTTGCGCTCAATGGTTTTTTGAGATCAAATTCGGCCATCTGAGTTGCGCTCAAATTATTATTATATGCAACTAAAGATGGCATTATTTAATACGATGCTCGTAATTACACAAACTTTTGTAAATTATTTAATTTAATGATAATTCCAAAATATCAGTCATAGCAAATATACAAAAATGTCTCAAATAACAACAGTGTTGAATGAAAAAGGAAATAATATTTTAGTATTAAATAATTTTAAGTAGGGGGAAGTCGGGTATCGTGGGAAGGGTGGGTAATACGGGAAATGTATTTTTTAATTTCATTAAGTTTAATAGATGGATATTTTGCACTGTATATGGTTAATAATGATAATAGAAAGTTTGTCACTTAATTGTAAGTTGATTTTAAGCATTACTAAATATGTGACATAAGTAAATCAAAAACAGTACTTCAAAAAAATGTGTTTTGTTCATGTTTAACGATCTAAAAATGTACCTTTTTTATTGATAAATAAAAGATGAATACATGTAAGGTATACAAGTGTGAATCGATTTTGATATTATTCATAAGCATTTGTATGAAAACACTTATAATATAAAAATTTGTCTATAGGGTAATACGGGAAGTCTTATGTGAGGTAATATGGGAAATATCGAAATATATTTTTGAATCATTATTTATCACTTTTTCAATAAATTATTTTATTAAATAATATAAATAATAATGGTTTGTTATGGTGGTTGAAAGAAAAGCATGTCTTATTTTTAACTTGCATGAAAATATAAAGATGCCGTTTTTTCATAAATTTCATTTTTCTCTCAATTGAAGCTAAATTGATAGATCATTTATAAAATGCATGTTGCGATTTTATTTGTATAAGTCTTATAAAAAAATGTTTATTTAGTCATTATGCCAAGGAAATACAAAAGAAAGACTGATTATTAGACTCCAGACGATGACACGTTGGTGTTTGCATTAAAACAAATCAAAATACACCAGAAACCGGTATATGCAGTTGCTCGCGCATTAGAAATACCAAAAACGAATTCAGATCGATTGGCTGCTGCGTTTGACAAAAAAGTTGAGGGAAATCAAAATGTAACAGACAAACTAACTATCAATTTTGTCGAGTCATACAACAAGAAGCCAGGTCCAAGTAAAATTTTTTCGAAACAACAAGAAAAAACATTTTTAGAATATCTAATAAAGGCTAGTAAAGTATGTTATGGCCTCACGGTTGACGAATTTAAGACGATGGCATAAAAGTATGCTAAACAATTGAAAATGTCAATCCCTTTAGCTTGGGAAAAAGCTAAAATGGCTGGAAAAGACTGGTATTTTGGATTTAAGAAACGTTATCGAAACATATCCTTCGAACACCAGAACAAATTAGTATGGCTCGTACTAAAGCCTTTAATTAAAATAACGTGGACGAATTTTTTGATAACTTGGGAAATGTCATGGAGAAGACTTCTTTTACATGGGAGAGAATATGGACGAAACTGGATTCCCAACCGTTCCAACAAAAGTACAAAAGATATTAGCTGAAAAAGGTGATAAAAGAGAGGGACAAATGTCATCTGCGGAACAGGGTACCAATGTTACTGCAGCAGTGGCCATAAGTGCCGCTGGATATACAATACCACCTTTATTTTTGTTTCTGACAAAAAATATGCAAAGCAAATTTATGGGTGGTGCCAGTTCTGATTGCGTAGGTTACGCAAATGGCTCTGGATGGATGCAGCAACCTGATTTTGTAAAATTTATGAAACACTTCATTCGGCACTCACATGCCCGCAAAGGCTCGCCAATTCTTTTGCTACAGGCAATCACATTTCGCATTTGTCAATAAAAGCACTTGATTTGGCCATTGCGCATCACATCACTATTGTGTCATTTCCACCACACTGCAGTCATAAAATGCAGCCTTTGGACTGTGGGGTTTTCCATCCAATAAAAGCCCGTTACGTGACAAAACATGCAGCATAGTTGAAAAACAATACTGGAAAGGTTTTTGCAATGCACCATATTCCACCAATGGTTGAACAGTGTCTGGATAAAGCAGCTACACCGGATATTATTAAAAAACCATTTGAAAGAACTGGCATTTGCAAATTCAATCCAAAAGTTTTTACCGACAACAATTTTATTGCTGCTAACATGATCAATAATTGGCAAAGTAAAATTGATAACGGTGTACAAAGTCCAACTGCCAACGTTTTATTGACTGAAAATTTTTCAGAAGGTTCACAGGATGAATTATCATTAAATGCTAAAAAATCTTTCTCAATTCTACGCTGAATTCAGTTGGTCCAATACAACCTGATAAAGTCACAGCAAAATCGAATAGAGGTCGCAAGCCCATGAATAGCGCCATTTTAACATCTGCAGAAAAAACAAGTGAACTCCGAAGCCGAGATGAAAAGTCTGAAGCCAAAAAGCTCAACAAAAAGTGAAAAAATAAATCGATTACCAGCAAAAAGAGGACGGCCAAGGAAGAAAAAAGTAGCACAGAAAAACGACGATTTAAATTCAGAAGAAGATTTAGATTTCTGTATGATTTGCCTGCAGTTAATGTTCAAACGCTTAAACCGCAACAATTCAATACAGTGTAAACTATGCCACCGACCATTTCATTTAAAATGCATCTATTAGTTTCTATTAGTTTTTACCGACCCGTATTACCCACCCTAATTTTGAACATGAACAATTTCACTATTTTGAATAAACAGCTCTAGATTGAAATATAATAATTATTTCAAGGATAAGCTTTGATATAACAGAAGCTGAAGGTTCCCCTTTGAGGATACACCGTCAAAATAAATAAATAAAATAATTTTTCTATAATTTATGGGGTTTTATAAAAGTTGCTTCCCGTATTATCCCACTTACCCCTATAGATATTATCGTACATTAAAAAGAACCGGTGAGTTGTGTTGGCGTTGCACTAATAAGTGTTGTTTAGCCAAAGTTTACACAGTTGGAGATGAACAAATTGTGTCAAAATGCGCAGGAGATCATCATCATGATCCAGTCTTTGACAGTTCTCTAAACCGACAGAGAATTAATATCGCAGCAACTTATAAAGTAGAAAATAGTTGCATTGGACGGCCTAGATCAATTCTACGAACAGAAATTAAAAACACACCCCAAGCTTTGAATACTATGAGCAGTTTAGATCTAAAGCGAATTAGTAAAAATATGAACCGTGCAAAGTTATTGCGTTATCCTAAACAACTGACATCAATTGCTGAAGTTCACACAACTATTGAAATGATAGATATTGAGACAATTTTGAAAGAAAAGTTCTTATTGTACAACAACAGCACTAATAATATCATTATTTTTTCGTGTGAAAAAAATCTAATAGTGTTAAGTAAATGTAATGTTGTCTTGTTAGATGGCACTTTTAATTATTGCACGAAGTTCTTCACTCAACTTTTTACATTGCATGGTTATAAAAACGGCGTTTATCTCCCGTTGGCGTTCTGCTTATTGAAGGACAAGAAAGAATCCACGTATGCTGAAGTATTTAGTATTTTAAGATGTGAAGTTGCTAAATTAGGATTGAATTTTGCTCCAAAATTTGTTGTTTCTGATTTTAAGTTAGCAATTCAATCAGCTGCACAACAGATTTTTAGAGGTGCACAACTTATCGCATGCCGCTTTCATTTAAGCCAAGCTTGGTGGCGAAAAATTTAATCAGTAGGATTAGTTCGATATTATAAAAATTATGAATCGTCAGTAGGAAAATGGGTACATTATCTTTTTGGATTAACTTTTTTACCACCTACACTTGTCGGAGATACATTTGTGGAATTAATGGAAAAACAACCGGATAATAATGTAATAAGAGATTTCACCGATTATTTAGTTGAGACATACATTGATGAAAATTTGACTTTTCCTCCAAATATTTGGGCAGCAGCGAATACTAATGTTGAACGAACAACGAATGGCTGCGAATCTTTTCATTCCAATCATTACATTACATCTTCGCATCCAAACATTTTTGACTTTATTATGATTATTTTAGATTTTCAAATTGATACCTATTCAAAAATTACAAATTTAGAAAAATCAGTGCCACGCCGCAAAAATGACAGTAACTTGTTAATTGATAGAAAAATTGAACAATTTAATAATGAAAATATTAGTCTAATTGATTTTGTTAAATGTGTATCTTATAAGTATAGCTGTATACACGATTGAATTGTTTATTATTTGGATTACATTTTATTAAATGCATTTCATTTTGTTTTATATTAAAAAATACCTATACAATAGTTTGTGTGATTTCGAGAATCGTAATTTCGAACTCATATGGCCGAATTTCACCCAAAAAACCATTGAGCGCAACTCAGATACATAAAAAGTCAAATGTTGACATTGTGCGTAACTCGGTATCAACCACATTTTGCATGTTTTATTTCAACTTTTAAGTTATTTATTACAACAAGGCCCACTAAAATGGCAACGCGAATTACACATGAGGCCATTTTTAAAACATGCGCAACGCTCCGTCTTGCATTGGTTAGCTTTAGCTTAGTTAATTTTGTACCGATCTTGATAGTTTAGTAAACAATTATATTCACCATTCTTGTAGGCCTGAAAATCAAATCTTCAAGTGGAACCACAAAAACCATAGATTGACTTATATCAGTTCATTTCAAAATTATACGTTCCTCGTCGCCGACTTTTAAAAGTTCGTACTTTTTTTTATAGAAATAAGAAGTTTTTCGCGATAATGTTTCAGTCACGTTGTCTGCTGTTAAGGTCTTAATAACAATTTCTTCCTGAGCTCGATTTCAAACGGTCCAAACTATCCAAACGATTCGGATTTAAAAGTCGTTTAAAACTATTGTTGGTAAGTGCTAATAACTTCTATACAAATAATATTTCTTATTAATTAATAAAAACAAAACGATTCAAGATTATTGTGAGAAACCATACATTTTCTGTTCATGCGACACTATTCGTCGTTTTTTTAAAGCATTTTGTTCAAAATATTAAAATTAATGAAATTTTTCTAACAGTCTGATGCCGGCCAGGCAGTTAGCTAAACGCCTAAAATTTCCAGGCCGTTAGAAGAAAAATGCTAAAATCCGGCAGTTAGCTAACGGCCTGAATATTCAATCGGCCTACGACATATACTATTACATGACGAGTTAATTTGTTCGAGAGGGGAGAGGGGGTATTGTTGGCATTCTTGATAACGAGTTAACTCGTCCGCAGTAGTGAAAGAATTAATGAAACCTAACTTAAAATATTGTTTGAAGTCTTAGTTAGAACATATTTAATTTTTAAGGTGAAACAATACTTTGTAACTAAATTTATGAAAAGTACGTAAAAAGAATAAGAACTGTCAACATTGATTGTTGAATGCTATTAATAGCCAAGAATTTTTTTTTAAATATTAATCAGTTAGGATTACAAATTTTCGTTGACAATTTTTTATAACTATAAATATAAATGTTATTAATAAATATAATTAATACTAACACCATCTCGTTTTTTATTAATACTTTTTAATCTGAGAATAATTTTCATTACATCCTCAATCTTAATAATAGTCAACTATAAACGAATGTTAATAACAAAAATGACCATTTTGAACTAATCTGGCAGCATGAATTATAAAAAAAACGTAACAACCTCATTCAAACAAATCCTCTACATTTAAGCTAAGTTTTAATTTATTATTAACGTTATTAGTATCAATTTTAAGAATACTTTTCTTCATTATGCTCAAAAAATATGGCTCAGTACAAAATTATTTGCAAATTTTATCTTACACATAAAAAGCACCTTCGGCCAGAGGATTTGTATTACATTTTTGATTTTAGTTTGCAAACAAGAAAATAATTTAGAAAACATAAATTCCATACAGTTAATACCTCATGTAAAACTATACCAACAATATTTAGTCTTCGAATCATTCGAACTCGAAATATTAATCAACAACTATAATAAAAAAGAAAATGAGTTAAATGTTTGTTTATTTCCCCAAATTCTTATTATTATTTGCTGTTAATAATTGAAATTATTTTCTTATAATATCTTTTATAAAAATTGTCTTCAATATCATTAAATATAAAATTATTTTCGATTTTTAATCATAAAAAATCATTATTAGGATGACTATATAATTAAAAAAAGAAATTATTTTTGCAGTTTATGAATCTTCACAATGTACTTCAAATAGATTATTTTGATATATTTTATAGGCACCCTGATTATTATTTATTATTTATAAAAAATTAATACATTTGAACACTACATAAAACATGATTTCAAAAATGACAGTCTTCCCATGAATCAAAGCTTTGTATGGCTACAGAAGGCATTGAATAATAATATTATTTACATATTATTTATAAATTATTTTATAGTCGTATCCATTTATCTGTATAAAATTTCAATTTTCGACGCAATGCACATTTCAGAAAATTTTTGCAGACTTGTTACTTTGAGCAACAAAAACTGCAATTTATTTATATTTATTTTAATTTTATCACTTTTTAATCTTTCTATCAAGTTTCGATGCGCATCTTAATTAAAAATCTCTTTTTATTGCTATAAGATATTCTTGTCATAGATAATAGATATAATTGATTAAAAGACATTTTGAGAAAAAGAATCTTATAGATCACACTTTTAGTACTAAATTGATAAAAAAAAAATCTCAAAGAAAGAAGGTGGTTTTTTTATATGTATAATAATTATACTGGAAAAACTGACACCAAATTATAAACGGAAGACTTGGTCTTATATATACGCTTTTAAATATGGGTATATAAATATTGAGTACAGGATTTAATACATTATTATTTGTAAAAATTCTTTCAATTTATAAAAATCATTCAGTACTTTTAAAGTTAACAATTTTGTTGTACAAATTTTTTTCAAAAATAATTTCTTTTGACATTTCAAAAACAGTCATTTGAGAAAAAATTACAGAAAACTTTCTAAAATTATAAGAATACCTTTATTAGTGGTTTTAATTTGTGTGTATATTACGTGCAAAGTCCAAAATTTTGCATTTTGCGAATTGTATAGTAATTCTCGTACAAATTGCGAAATGGAGAGAGCGTTCTATACAAAGTCCGATCAACCGGAATTTGCACAGTTATTTTCTGTACAAACTGCGAAATGAATTCTTGAGTTGTGCAAAGTTATAAATAGTTTATTGATCTTTGTTTTTAAGATGAATGAAAATTAGTTTACTTATTGAAGTAAAATCTATTTGAAGGAATTGAACAGCAAGCAAAAAGAATGAAATTCGAGAGCAACAACAAGTTCCCATCATTAGAAATAGGAATGTGAGTAACCATTCCATTATCTGAGTTTGATCGCAGTAAAGCTAATTTCCGCAATCATATAGGTAAATATCTTTAAACATATCTTAAATTTGTATTCAACACTTCAGATTAATAATTGTTTATATTACAGGGGTTGTCATAGAAGTCGTGGAAGACCTCTATAAAATTGGGACAAAAGAAGGACTAATACTACAACAACTGTATAGTCGCAATCAAATATCATTGCTTTGTATCGGTACTTGATTATTTTTAACCGATAAACTTAGTATCGGTAGATGAGGTTCCCGATACCACAACTTCTCTTCGCGCTGCTAATTTGCAGTCGTCTATTGTAAGGGGCCAAAGATTTATGCGATGCAACTGCCATACTAAGTGTCAAAATATGCGATGTTTGTGAAAAAAATGAAGAGCTATATAACTTTCGCTGCCATAACTCCCTCTCATGTAAATAAACAAAGGTCAATGTTCTATTTCTGACTTTGCACAACTCGAGAATTCATTTCGCAGTTTGTACAGAAAATAACTGTGCAAAGTCGGGTTGATCGGACTTTGTACAAAACGCCCTCTTCATTTCGCAGTTTGTACAATTCGCGAAATGCAGAATTTCGGACTTTGCACGTAACATATATAAATTGTTTAAAATATGTAACGTTAGCTTATCAATAAATAGTACAAATATCCTTTTATGATATAGTTATTTGTGAACAAAATATTATAAATTATTATAGTCATTAGAAAATGAATTTCATTCTGAGTTAGTTATTTAAATGCAACTTACGAGAATAATTTTTGCATTTTGTTTTATAACAATAAAAAAAAAATAAAAAAGTTAATTATATGATTAACATCCTAGGTATTAATTACATAAACGTAAATTTTAATATATATAATTATTATGTGATTTTATAAATCATAAAATCCTTTTTCTCAGCCAAATGAATGACTTTACAAAAAATATAAACTTATATCTTTCTCCCACAATATAAAGCCTCGTCATTGTTCAACTAAAGTTAATCATATTACTTATGAAGTGTTAACATATGTATTTACAAATTGTAGGTCTTTGAAAATAGAGAAAGGCTAGACTTGGATATATCACATATTAATTAAAAACAATATTTCTCATTAAAAAATAAAATATAAACCTGTAAAATTTCTCTATATTCATAATAATTAATAAAAATCCAGTATGCTTGTGCATTGAAAAAGAACAAAATAGCTTATATATAAAAATGCATTTGTCATTGTTCTTGATTACAAGAGTATATTTATTTACAAACCCGATCACACATATTTTTATTCTTTTTAAGCACTAACATTTTAAAAAATTTACCTTTTCCCTCATTTTACAATTGAATTAAATTAGTTAAATTACCAACAACAACACTTTTTACATGAAGATCCAATTTACTTTAAATATAAAAAAATATCCGTGTAAAAGTTTGTAAATTAAAAAATATTGGTTAGTAAAGTTTCAGTGAGCAATATAAAAATGACTTTGTCAGTAAAATCAAAAATTAAACATAAAAACCAATAACGAGGAAATTTCAGATACAATCTATACTCTATAACAAGATACGTCGATTATTACAAAGTTTTGTACTTTGAATGACGATAAGATAATTGCAGCTCGCAAAGTTTGAATTTTGTAATCACATTATATATATCTCTTATTTATATATACAAACTCTCATTCAACGAACCTTTTCACAATGGCATTCATTTTTTGGGTGAATTCAACAACTTTTCCCGCTCCTTTTCCTCTTCGGTAAAGAATATCCTCGTGATGACGATGTCGCCAGTGCTCAGTGTCTGACACGCAACTTCTTTGTTTACTTTCAATGCAGATTGACATGAACATTTCGTATGGGAACTCGAGTCATTCGTTGTACAAGTGACTGCTGAAAGAATTGCTTCCAGACGTTCAATCTTTTCGAGACCGTCCATTTGTCCGTCCGAAATAACTTCGTCCAACATTTGCATCGACTCAGTTAAGCTCGGGGGTTCTGTGTTTCTCGGTGACAAAACATCCCCTAAAAAAAGAAAAAATCAAATTATAAAAAACTTTACTCAAGTTATGAACATCTTTAAAAACATTGACCGTACCTATATAAAAGTTTTCAGAATTGTACCCATCCGAGCTCATGTACTCCGAATCGTCGTTCCTTTCGTCGTCGTCGTTTTCGTCACTGCTGTCCCCTTTGTCCTGGCCCAAATTTTCCAGTTTCTCTAACTTTCGAGCAACTTTGTAACTGCCCTTGAGCTTTTCCTTTTCTTCTTCGGTAAGTTCGAGATAACGAAGCAGTCGTATTTCACGATTGCTCAAAACAATACTTTTCCCGGTTGTTTCCTCCATTCTTTGGTAGGAAAATAATTTTCAATAAATCGAAGTTAGTATTTAATTCTTTTTATATTAAATATTATTTTTTATAAGAACTTACTTGCTCATGGCATTAAAAACATGAGGAAACAAGCATTGACTTCAGTAAGACTTGACTTTTTTTATCAAAAATATTAATTAAATCACTTTAATTTCATTAGAAATCCTGTCAGATTTGATTATCTAATGTCTTTAAACAGATTTTAGCAATTTTCTCATTGAATTGAAGAATCTCAATCCCGAGAATTTTTCTCTGGACTCATTCGTGAGTAAACTTACTCGAAAAACTGGTTTGAAATTCTAAAAAATGGCAATATTAAATGTATCGACATGTTTTTTATTTTGATCTTCATCTTTTTTATTTAATATATTTAATTTCATAATTACAGTCTTATTCTTCGGTATTCTGTCGTTAACAGCTCGATTAAATTTGTAAATCCTGCAGGTGGTTTCATTACTTCTTTAAAATTTCGGAGATTCTCGGATTTCTTCGTATAATAAATTAAATATCTCATGGCTTTCATGATGTTTGATGAGGGATTTGAAATATTTAGTTTTTTCCTCTTAAAACAAAGATTATGTAGTTCTTAAAAATTGTAACAAGTTTTGGTTCCAGCACCACGTAGCAAATTAGATACCTTATTTCAATTAAAAAATTCTTTTTCAGTTTAAAAAAGATTTAAACATTTTTCTTTGTCTTCGAAACATATTTTATGCAAATTTTGTGAAATAAAAGCAGCATTGCCTCCTGATGCAGATAATATACAAGTTGAAACGTAAAACCTACGTTAGTGAAATCTTGTAAAAATTTTGTTGGGCTTCCATCATCATTAAACCAAATTTTGTGCAAATTTTTCAAGGCAGCACAAATATTAACTTCTGCTCCCTGCAGCATGATAGATAATCGCTTTAGTGTAAATCCTATGTTTGTGAAGTCTCTTAAATATTTTCTTGTTTTTTCTTTTTTTGAAAAACAAAAATCGTGGAATTCTTTCAAACTGCCTGTTCCGTGACTCAAAATTCTGCATAAATCTGTCGGTCTAAATCCAATCTCCGATTTTGTAAAATCACTTAGATATTTCGTCGGATTTCCTTTATCACCAAAACAAATGTTGTGGAAATTTTCTAAAACAGATGCAGCTTCACGTCCTGATCCATAAAGTGCACAGGATAAACTTCGAATCTTGAAATCTGCGTCAGTGAAATCATTTAAATATTTTGTTTCTCCCATCTTATTGAGGCAAGCTTTACACAATTTTTTTAATGCAGAGTATGCTTTGATTCCTGCTCTTTTTATACAAGCTGATAGATTGCTAATTTTAAAATCTGTGTTAATAAAATGCTCTAAATATTTCGTTGGATTTCCTTCAGTATCGAAACAAAAATTATAGAGACCCTCAAATGATTGCTTAGCTTTGGATCCTGTTCTGTGTGAAATGCCAGATACATCAGATGCTTTACGCCATTTTTCTTTAAAGTCTGTAAATATATAGTAGGCTTTCTGTCTTTGTCAAACAAAAATTGAAAAAGTCCTCGGAAGCTTGTTTAATTTGAGTTCCAGCACCATTCAACATAATTAATATGTCAGAAAGGTTAATCTCATTTTTATTGAGAATCTGTACATATTTTGTTGGATTTCCCTTGGCATTAAAACAAAGATTGTAAAGATCCTTTAAAGTTTGTTTATCTCGTACTCCTGTTTCATATAAAATATTAAATAAAACGGAAGGACTTACACCGTTGGTTTGGAAAGTTGTTAACAACTGCACTGTGAATTTTTTTCGTGATTGCATTCATTAATCAACTAAAAGGTTGGTTAAAAAGTTCAAAAGGCATATTGTTTACAATTATAAGATTTCTTTTTTTAATATCTTTAATAATCAAAGCTAGAAACTTGATTGTTTTCAAAATTATACAGCAATCTTACCTTTTAACTTATCGTCTGCGAGTCCTAACCTTTCAAGGGATGTTGCGATTTCTAGGATTACGTAGAGGATTAACTACTTTGCAAAATGCAAAATCTTGATTGTCAATAAATTAGTTTTTGTTTTGCACCAACTTTAATTCATTACAGTTTAACGAACGTTTTGCCCGTTTTGGAGCAGACATCATTATTGGGTTAAATCGAGCGCCAAACGGAAATGTGGGTGGCAGACGCAGGTTCGAATTGTAATGTGGATGAAGCATGAACCTTTATGAAATCTATTAACAGATGTTGTATGTAAACCTTTATGAAATCTATTAACAGTGTATGACAAAGATAATGATACTTTGTTTATATGAAAGAAATATAATGTAATGTAGGGATATTTTATAACAAATAAAATTTAACGCGCTAAAAGTTTGACATGTTTAATTAAAATTATTCTTTATCTGTATTTGTATGAAAATGTTATTTAAAAAAGTAAAATAATTGAAGAATTTTTGTATTAAAAGTACCATATAACCTATTTAAAATTTAACGAAAATTTAGTGTGATTTGATTTTAATTTTATTAATGAAATTGTCTACATTGTGATAAATTTTTTTCCTCTTGTACATCAAAGTAATGAAATTGATTTATCTGGAATTTTAAAATTGAATCAATTTAAATTAATGTTCTTTTTAAATAATGTAAAGTTTTTTAATACAATTTTTCAATTGCTCTTTAATCGTTTTAAACAAAATTATAATATCAAAGATTTGAAAAAGCTGAAAAACCAATCGGATGCTTGGACAATTTAAATGAAGAATTGTTCAAGCATTCCTTCTAGTACTTGATTTTAAGATTTGACGCCCCCCTTAGTGTAGATTTTGTAAAATAAAACTAATCGGATGATTCTTGGATAATGGGAGAATCGAATGGTTAAAAGAAAAATGATTTTGATTGTACGCTTTTGGCTCGGGACCGCGACTCGTTTTTTTAGCATAGATTATGCCATAATATTTTTGCAGTTATGATGGTTCTTTCTTGGCACAGCAGAATTGTAATAAAAAATTCAAAAATTCTTATAAAGCATCAATGTAATTAAATAATATTTAAACATAATATATAATTTTCACTTTTAGAAATACGAAATTAAACAATTTTGTTAATGTTTATTTTTAGGCTTCAAGTTTTAGAGAAAAAAATCTAATCTTTTGAACCAAAGAAATAGAAAATATATACCAAACAATCATTTTTTAAAACATCTATTCCACTCATTTAACACTAGAAGTACCGAGGTGAAGTTTTTTTCCCTTAGTGTTTTGAAATGTGTACCAATTTTACAATTTTTATCGAATTTTATGACTTTTCTTCATTTATGATAATAAGTATTCCAGCAAACTTTTTTAATGATGCGAATTGAATTACTAAAGTTATTTTTAGTTTTACCTAATAGTACCGAGAAGAAAAAAAATTTCCTTTTACATGAAACACTGTCAATAATGATATGAATGCTGTTTTCTTTTCTTTATTTTTAATAATTTTTATTGACAATTATTAATAAGTATTTAGATTCATTATTATTCAATTTTACAATAGTTAAAAGTTCAATTATTAACAATAAATATGAAAAATATTATAAAAACAATTTATAGTGCAAAAATTATAATTTGTAGTATAAGTATTAATTATGGTTTAATAATAATATATTACTT
>JABFPM010002941.1:0-15379 GCA_022817325.1 Idris sp. 1 HC-2018
CTGTACAATGTTTGCCTCATTAAGTGTTAATCTTAATTCAAATTATCGTAAAACATTTCAACTATAAACTAAATTTTGACCTTAAACCAAACTTGCTCGATTACGTCACCCAAACTTCTTCAATTATAACAACTAAAAGTAACAGTCGTAACCGATCATGACTTCTTCCGATTATACAGTCATACTTTGGCAAAATTTTAGTTATCCAACTTTTCTTCAAAGAAACATTTAGTTTATGCAATTAAACAGTTTTAGTTAAATCACTTTGTCAGGTAAAATTATTATTTGTTTTCATCGTAATGTTTGCTTTGGATTATCTCTTTATATACATATATTTTCCTTCCTTAAAACAAGGATATTAGAAATTGCATTTGCATTTATGAAATTTTAAATACAATTAATTTTTACAGTACTATTAATGTTTCATACTTGTTTGGTTTTTTCCTTTTGTCTTTTTGAAGAATTATTATAATTGAAGCGGTAATATAAAAAACTTATTTTAAAAATTTTTCGGTCTATAGTGCACACAAGATGAATAATTTATCTGGAATCAGGATAATTCGTCATACTTATAAAACGACTCTGAAACGTAAATTGAGTATTTAAGGAATCTCGTTTTTTATTAAAGAATTCGTAAGAATCTCGAATATGAGTTACTTTATGCAAATATTGCCACAAGATAATTTAAATATTGACCATTAATAATAGAGTCGTTTAAAACGTTTCGTTTGTAAAAAAGAAAAAGAGAGAAAAAAAATCGGAGATTTTTTACTGCAAACATCTGTTTGAACACATCGTTCTATGCAGGACAACTTGGCTCTATCTCTGTGATCTTTCTTCGAAATCAATATTATTTGCAATTTTTGTTTTTTGTTTCAATCCCCCAGTTTGCAGCAATTTGAAATGACTGGTTACATAACAGCGTCTGTACTTTCGTAAATTAGACTAACCGAGGGTTTCCTGCAAATGTATACTCGAGACAAAATTTCTCTTTTCAGTTCGACGATTTTCTGTTAAACAAAGACAGAATTCGACAGAAACGCGGTTACGTTGAATTAGGGGAGTAAGAATACGTTGCGCTCTGATAGCGTCTAACACTCTAAAATTATTGATTAATGTTGATTAAGTTACGGGAAAATTAAAAGAAAAAAGGAAAATTTATTTTTAAAAATGAAATTTTTCGTTCAATCTAGATGGAATGGTAAATGATAAAGGTATTAAGAGAAGACGGGGTAATTTGGCACGGTTTTGCGGAAAATAAGTGAATGAACAGACGCGTGCCAATTTGCCTCAGTGTTGTTAGTTTATTTTATTGTCCAAAGTTTAATGAAATTGCCATTAAAGCTTAAGACTTGGTTTTACTTTTAAAATATCTATGGAAAACTTCATTTTCTTTTTCTTCTTTTCAAATTATTTTGTTGGCATTTTTTTTCTTTCTTTTATACAAACAAATTACTTCTTAATTAGAACATTTTTTTCAGTTAATTTATCTTGATAATTTTAAATTACACACTAGTCAGAAAATGTGTTACGAATTTGATTAATCAAACTATGAAATGATGCTGGCGAAATGTGACCCATTTAAGAAAAGCTCAAAGCTATCTCGTAATTAGATAATTTGAAGAAATTTATTTTTGAAATTTACGTTTATCCGATTTTTGTTCGTCTCTTTTTTCTACCTCACTTGAGTAAACGCCAATAAAATAAAGCCACCGTGATTTATCGGATATAAGGTCACTTTTTGACAGACGAAAGGCAAACAAAATCGCTGATGAAGAAAATTTCCAGTTAAAGTGTATCATTGGCTTTTAATAATTTAGAATGTCCGGCATGTAGTCACAATGAGAAAAAAAGGAGCAAATTTACAAAGAGTAAAAACGCAGAAAATTCTAAATAGAGAGAAATTCAAATTTGACATTAAAAGGCGTTGAGTGGAATTGAATATTCCAATTCCATTCAAATCCCTTTATCGTTTTAAGCAGTTCCTTTGTGGTTACGAAGCAAAAAAGAAACGAAGTTCGTCTTTATTGCTTTCGTTTAATTTTATTTCTCTGCATTTTTTCGTTAAGTTTAATTATATATATATACTTTTATTTCGAAAAATATATATATTCGATGGGTGTTGATTTATCATTTGTATTTGCTTTTCTGTATCTCAATTTCGCGAGACCTGCTCTGTATTTATACTTCCGCATGCTTTACATTTCAATATTAATATCTGAAATTTAATCGATTCGAGTGGATGAAGTCAGGAATTTAGTTTGAAGGAATTAAATTTGATTGTCGGAGTCAGAAATGTGTAACCTAATCGAAATAAAGTGGATTCACTGCGACAGGCGCGATTAAGACAAAGTCGATTGTGTTAATTTTATTTTTTCACTCGCGTTGATTCGTTTGAACGGCAACAAAAAAATTGCATTCGACACTGTTTTTCACACCTCGATATCAAGTAACAATAGTTTTCATCAGTAATCAAATTATTATCACATTAAACAAGTCAAAACAAATTGAAGCGGATAATGAAAATGAATAAAATGTTTAGGTAATTTTTTTTTAAAAAAAGTAAATATACAGTTTGTTGTTCTCGCTTTAATTTATGTCCAATTATTTTTGGATAAAAAATTGTTGTTTTTAACACAAAAGTCAATTTGAAAACTACAATATTGCAATTAAATACAATTTTTTTAAATGAAATTTTAATACTCTCTGACAGTACACGAATCCGTTAAAATTCTCAAAATGAAGAGTTATGTCGTGAAAGATTATTTTAATGCCTTCTGCATTTATTAATATTTATACCATTTTCGTAGCACAGTTAAATCTTAAACGTCATAATTTTTTGTTTTTGGTTTTGTTAAGATTATTTAAAGATTTCGTAAAAATGATTAAATTTTTTTGGGTAAAGTTTGAAAATAATTATTATTTTATTTTATTTTTTATGACACATCAAATACATTATTTTAACTTAATCGGTTATAAAAGAAGTTCTTTTAACATCAAAGTAGTATAAACATAAATAACCCGGCTTTATGTATGAGTAACGAACATTTTAGAATTGTCTGCAACGATTCGATTTTATTATTTTTTCGGTCATTTAATTTGATGAAATTTATTACATCAGGCATATGTTTTTAACTTCGGGGCCATCACTATTAAGACTTTATCGGTCGTTGTTACTTTACATCGGTTTAAAATCAATGTTCTTGAAAACGTAACGTGAGATCATTAGAGAAATTGCTTGCATCTAGTATTGTGTCCTGAAAAAAATTGTTACATCACATTAACAACAAGGAAAAAAACTACAAAGCAGGAGGACACAAAAAAAAAGAAAAACAATAAAAGATGCTTTAAAATAAAAAAAGCCCTCAGACGGAGTGGAAAAAATAAAAGTCTCTTTTAATTAACAGTGCTTTTAAGGAATAAATAGAGAATAATTGTTATTTATTACGCTATTATTAAATTAGAGTCTCAATTACTTATCACAACTCCGAGATCAATCCAATTAATTAAACAATTTTTGGAATTGATTTTTAAAAAACACAATATAATCTTCAAAGTGCTGTGTCAACAAATTAATTCTTAACAAAAACACGTGTTTTCTGCACAAAACACCAGCGAAATTGTATTTGTTGTCGATAATACGTCGTAAATGGGTTGTGACAAAAATGTGGTCGCCCGATATTTTAATAGCGACGCAACGTTATGTCATTTTGACACTTTGATGACGTACACAGCTCACTTGAGATATTTGATTCGACATTATAGGAGAAATATTCGGACATGCAAACGATACATGTTTTGACGTTGCGTTACGAATTTGTCAGTCGAGTGAGTTTTTGTGATCACACACTTGTCGAAATGATCTACAAATCTAATATTTATCAAGTAGCAATTTAAAATTCATGAATATACAGTTAAACCAATTTCTTACACTTCAAACTCAAGTCAGAAAAATATATGACACAAAATTGTAACTCCAAAAATAAAAATATATTCAAATCAAAATTAATATCCACAAAATGCACTAAAAATAATACCAAAATATAAATCATTTTGTTATTAAATCTACAGCATTGTCTATTTATTCAGTTGATAGAGAAAACATTGATAAACCCTCTAAAAAAATAAATAAAAAAAACTTTTATCCTGCTGTTTTGTTTTTCATGCAAACATTAATTCTTCATTTATTATTATGTGCCTCGTTTTGATATTAAAAAATACATTTCTATACGTATTTTTTCCTGTGTTATTTTTTTTCTTTTGGATGTAAAAAATTAAAAAATCCTTTTTACCCTCCTTTCCTTTCGTCACGTCGTCGTGCGACTGCAAACATCGTTTCGATATTAACATTTGTTTTTCTCACACTCCAGCGCATCGATTGATTCCTCACGGAATGCAAACAGATGATTAGGGATCGAGCGACGGCTAAAACGTATTAGGGTGTACGTGCGGTACCCGCGCCCTAATACTCGAGAGCGCGCTCGATATTAAGCAAATAGATGTGCCTCGCAGGATTACATCAACGTTTTCGTTATATCACATTTATGGCGATCATTTAAAAAAATATGTGTACCGAGCGCTCCGGGCGAAATGGCTTTATTAAACGAAGAATTTTCGGACGTACGTGGCCACTCGTGACCAACAATCCTTGAGGATAATGGACGCACGATCATCAGCGGATTATATTCAATTTGTTGTCGATTTAATACTTAAGAAGCGAGCAATAAAGTGGGGACTGAGATTAAATTTTTATTATTGTTGTATACAAGTTTGCAGTTTAATTAAAAAAAAGACAAAAATATGAGATAATAATTTTTAACTAATATTGAAATATTCTTTCACAGATGTGTGAATTTAGTTGGCTGATACAATTAATGTTAACTCGTTTAATATCGTTGCGTTATGTACATTTGCTCAAGTAAAATTGATAACCTTTTTATATTCGTATAATATATACATTGAAGGCAAAGTGATTTTAGTGCTATTTTTCCCGACTGTTAGTAAGAGTATTTCGTTTACTTTTACATTAATAGTATAAGTTATATAGATTTAGTAGGAAAATTGATGCAAAATTTATATATTAACAGATTCTTTTTTTCTGAAACTCAATAAGAAGAGATATAAAATAGATTTATTTTGACTTTATTATTTTACTAGATTTAATCATTTTTTGACTGGCAATGTCAATATTCACACGATAAAATTTTTTAAACAAATTACAAGAATAATAGTTGGAAAAGTTGTAGGAAAAAATAAAATTTTTTGTTTTCTTTCGAGAATTTATTTTGAGAGAATAAATCTTGTTATCTTACGAGTTTCTCTTTTTGTGTTCTATGATTAAAAGTTAGTAGATATCGGGAATACTTATACGAGGTGAATTTTAATTTATTAAAAAATAGAACAAACATTGTATAATTATTAGAAATTATTACAGTCAGTATATCCGCAGTAAAAAAACATTATTAACATTTAAATAATTTAATTAATAACATAAGAAATAATGTTATTAGATTTTGTTATTTTGATAGAAAAAAAAATAAGTGAAAAACTTTATCTATGGACATAAATTATTTTTACTATAAAAATAAATTAGTTCACTAAGAAAAAATAGATCTAGTTCAGTACACAATTCATATTTAACTCAAATATAAATATTTTTTGTATAATCATTTAGAATAAACTTCTATCCAAATAATTTAATTAAATTGACTTTTATTTATTATACTCCTAATTATACAACATCATCTAGTTATTCAAAATAAAATTTTTACATTACCAAATTAAAAATTGTTCGTTTATACCAGTGCAATTGAATTTACAGAGAAAAAGAAATTGAACATCTATTTCCTGGTGCACCAATAAACTTTGCTCAAAATAACCAAATAATATTTGACAAAGACTACTCAAAATAATCAAAGCCTTATTGCCACTGCTAATTAATAACCTCTTTTTGATCAACATACACAGTCGTTGATCATAGCACAAAGTTTAGTAAAACTTTGGGTACAACTTATTTTGGGTTTACCGGGCATTAGTGGATTGAATTATTAAGTTGATATGAAATCTACATGCACTCAAATTGGTGTATAGATTGGATCGAGTTTTCGGTCCAAAACTACACACATAAAGAGAATAATATTGGATGTTTGTGTGGAAGCGCAGTCAAATTTTGTATGGTCGGCTTGTGTCAGCGCAAGGACTTCCATTTTCGGGCATCACTTTTGTCGTAATTAGATGTCTTTGTCGCCACAGCGTGCCTGTAATTGACATCTATTGTGATAGATCTCATTATCAGTTTGTTTTGTGTCGTCGCCGTCTCCGTCAATAGGTATATTGTGCGCTCATTTATACATCACATAATGCCATTGTGGCATCCACTTTCGTCTAATGCCAGCGTTCAAATTACTTGCAGAACACGAAGACGACGGATATCACTACACTGAATATATAAATTAATGAAAAAGTTGAAAGACAATAGACGATAAGGATCTAAATGCAGGCAACGCTGATAGTCTGTCGGTGATATGTAATTTTATATAATTAGTTCATGAGGCATTTGATATTGTTGTTTTTAAAGTTTTGTTGACTTCACTAATGGTTGACAACAAAATACGACAAAAAATTAAAGACGCAATTCCTTTTTAAACTGAAAAAGGATACTCTGTTGGTTTTCTTTTCTTTTAAAATACACTTTTTTATTTATTATTATTGTAATTTATTATTATTAACATTATTATATTATGATTAAAATAGATATTTGTTAAGTGTACATCCATTTCTTCAAAATTGCTTTGAACTGAATAATTGATTGGCTAAAATATTCATGTAACTGGCTTTTTTATTATTTATAAATCACTTATTTCTTGATTAACTTTTGTATGCTAATTTATTTTTATTGAAACTTTTATTCGCCATCACGAATATTTGGTTTATAAAATGTCAATCATTTTTCTAATCAATGTCTTATTTATAGTAAGTAAATTTCTTCGAACTCTGACCCGTTTAATATGTGCTTAAGACACACACTTAAACTGCCATTAATAATTTAATCAAGACCATCCGGACATATAATTGACGATAAATGAGACGAATAATTCGTTTTGTATTATGGATGTTCGCAGACAAGACTTTGTTGTATAATAATACAGCGAGCTATTTTCTTAAAAGTTGCACCAGACAAAATTAAGTGCCGCACTAGTACGAGCTAAGTGCTTGTCGATATTGACAAGGTATGTTGAACCGGAGATGCATTTAAGGTACAACGAAAAATCACATTTCGTGTTATCTCATTCAATCAAATAATCTACAAGAAGTGATCTGGAAGGAAGCGAATTATATTATGGCTAAGATGTAAGAAAAATGTTTTTATAACACCACTCTCATGCGGGGCATGTTGTATTTTATTGGGATACATTTGCAGCGCAATCCAATTATTCAATCACTTGAATGGCATTTCAGAAATGCCCTTATATTACTTCAAAAGAAAAAAATATATACCTTAAGAGAAGATTTGAACACAGATTTTGTTCAAATTGATAACAACGATTTTCAAGTGAATCAATGTATACATCAAAAATTGTTTTTATACTTTAGATTATAATTTAATTAATTGGTTCTATCACAGTGGAAAACAAAAATCATTATACAAATAATAGTACAATTATTTCTGACTTTGATTATAAACTTTTGATTATTTGTAGCAGATATATCAGATTTCCTTTTAATTTAGATTAATTGGATTAATATGCAAGAGATAACGACATTTTTCAAAGAGTTGATGTATGTTTTTTTTTCAATTGACGTACGCACGAAGAGAAATATTTTTTATTCATGACAATATTACCGACTGAAAAAATTGTGTTTTTCCATTAAAATGTAGTTCAGAGGAAAATCACATTTTTGTCAGCTGAAAAATGTAATAGCTTTCTCCGTTAATATTCTAATTATCTCTAGTGATTATGTAAAATCTATACAAACCTAATTTAGCATAAAGCTGCTGCATTTACATAAATCATTTACAAATAACTTGTATTATATTGTTTTACTTACAAAGCTGCGCCATTCATCTTTTTTTCGATAACATGATACAGAGATTTTTGTAATTAAACATTTTTAAGATAACATCGATAAAATGTCACGATATTAAATTTGATCTTCACCCTCTTTGTATAATTCAACTTATAAACTTTAATTTGTATAACATTCAAATCATTATAAATCAAGCTGCAGAACATTTTTTGCAATTTAACATTTAACGATTAAAAAATTAATCTCATAAATAAATTATTATAATTGATTTTCAACTCATTGTGTTATAGCTTTTGAAAATGATTTTAAAAAAAGCTAGCATTCTTCAGAATCACAAAAAAAGACCGGCCAGCTTGTGTTTTGCATCTGAAATCTCGTTATGCATATGAACGGCAAATAATTGCGATGAATTGTCGTCATTGTCGCGTCTTTGAATTTGGAAAGTTTGTCGCGAGTTCGCGGCGGTAAACAGTCGACAAAATTATTCTGGATGAAAATGTCTCTCGACACAGCAGCAGTCATAACCAATCAGTGTAGAAACGTCTTCTTTAGCTGGCGAGTTAAAGTTTAGATCGTTATCCATATTGTAATGCTCTTTCATAGACTAGGGCACAGTATAAGTGGGAGAAACGAAGCTAATTTAAATCCTGATGCTGGAGCTGAATAGGCTCTGACTGACTCACTGACTCACTGGCTTCACCGAGTGTGTAATGAAACGCAGCGAAGTCACTTTTTAGAATATACATAATTGTATTTCCAATTTTTTCCCTTTTGCTTTTTTTTGTTCATAAATAACTGTCCTTTTATATTCACTTTTTGCAACACGCTTAAGTCCCAAAGCAGCCGGGCTCGCAAATCACAAAAAAACACTCTTTTAGCTAACTATAAAGCTCGATAATCAAACATAAACATTCTCCAATCGAGTTAAGGCTTTTCTAGGTCACGCTAAATGGAGGAGTTTCATTTTTTCCCCTCTCCTGTCCGGTCATTTCGGGCTCTCATATCAAGCAATTGCTGCAGCTGTATTATTTTATTGTTCTTTGCTTTTTAGATAACAATCCATTTTTTTGCAAATTTTTGTTATTGATTATACATTGAGAATTCATAAGAATGATTTTGTAAAGTAAATGGCTGGAAAAAGCTTTTATGAATGTTGTTTTTGGATAAAGTTTATGAATTAATTGAAGAGAAATTTCGCTATGAAAAATCTTTGTCATTTTTATTATTGCTATGACATGCATGGCAAATGAATTTTGTTATATTTTCTTTAGTTAATTAAATATTATTCATCAAATATTATTGATTTTATTTTTAAATGTTTAAATCATAATATAAATCATGTTTGATATTAAATACAACGTTTTAAAGATTATATTGATGTGTTTTGGTTCAATTGTATTATTTGTAAAAACTCTGACATTAATAAAATTAATATTAATTTAACGAAATTTATACATTTAAGTTTATTTCATAAAAGCAGAAGATATTAATATTTCAATTTATGCATATTTTATCATTTACTTTTATGACAATTATTAGAATAAAAATTACTTTTAATGATTTTACGAGAATATATCATTTGGCTTTTATGCTTTAATATAAAAATTCCAGTCATAAAAAAATAGTTTCAAAAATGGGTCGTATTGAATTTCAGACAAACTAATAAAGTTATAATTTTAAAAAAATAAATTTTCATTTAAATGAGTGTAGTAGTTTTTATTGCAACTCTTTGTTCATTGCATAATCAGAAACTGAAAAAAATTTAATATTCCTTTTTGTCATTATAAATTTTAATTATATAAATATCTAAAACTTGAGTAATAGTTTTATATTGTTTGTCTGATCGTAAAATACACACTATCATTAAATCTTTGTAAAGTGACATTAATAATCAAAGGTCCTTTAAATTGATATTGATTTTAAATTCATTTTCTCCTTGTGTATTATTTTCGCAGTACGTATTTCGATCAGCTTAATCTCACATTCAATAAAATTTATTTGCAAAGTTCATGTAACATACTTGATAAAATTAAATAGAAAATAATAATGATTATACTTTTTATTTTGCACAAATTAAACTCAGTTGAAAATTGATTTGAAATAAAATTCAAAATTAATATAATATAAATTTACCTAATTCATAAAAAAATGTATTGTAAAAATATTTATAGAACATTAATTTTTTTTATTTTAAAAAAATAATTTTCTTCTCTTCATTATAATTGCTTGAAACATTTAAAAAAATGTTTTTTCTAATGAAAAATAAAGATGAAATTGTTCATATCAAATCAAATTCTGTAATTTTTCATTTCAAATCAAATTTTGTAATTTTTCATTTCAAATCAAATTCTGTAATTTATCATTACAAATACATTTCTCAATTAATTATTAAAATTTTAGCGATGTAACATCGCTCTATCCGGCAAACGTTTAAATTATACCCGACGTTCCTTAATTAACAATTACCCGGTAAATTTTTTTATTCCCTCTTTCTCTGGGAGGTTCATCAAATTTTCGCAAACATTTTTCGCTCGTTATTTTGCCTGGCGGCGGTGAAAAAAGATTTACATCGGGCCTCCTGCTCGCCCGCATAAATCTTATTTCTCTTTGTCAAGGAAGCGCAGATAACGCCTTTTTGCAGGAACTGGGTCATACTGCGAAAAGGCCGCGCTGATTAATACGATTAATAAATTGTTCGCGTCTGATATGCGAAACAAAAAGGCTGCCAAAGACAGCGAGAAGGCACATAAAGCATCGATGCGAATCAAGATATTTGCGACGAATTTATTCGTATAACCCAGAGACCTCGTTTCCTAGTCACGGAATATTCATATTTTGGCTGTGAATATATTTCGCGCATTTTGCACTCCGTTTTTAGTTATGTGCAAAATATTTTTGCGCAGACAAAACATTACACTGCTTTAAATTCTATAATTAATGTGTAATAACAAAACATATATATTTTTTAAAAAATTAACTGCTGAATTGTTCTTATTCTTTTTTTTTTTATTAAAAATTGATGCAATTTTTTTAATTCAATTGATTATTTCAAATTGATGATTTCTCATTAATTATTTCTCGTTGATCACTTTTAGATATGCTCAAAATTTGTAACCCGTTTCAAAAGCTTTTTGCATAGCCAACATGTAGGTGAGCGTGTGTATATATATGTAGATATATTGCATAATGAATATTCATATCTAGAATACATGTGAAAACGGCTTCTTCAAATCGAGATCCATAGCGGAAAAATATCCGAGTTGCGGTATCGATCAGCGTTACGTTGCACGTAATGCCGAATGTTTCGCGCATAATGCCATTCAGCGACAAATAATACTTGCGAAATTGGAATAACATGTACCATGGTGTTGGTCTCGGGCGTCGCTCGATATTAATTTAAGAAAAAGACTAAACTGGGTTAGATTCAACGCTTATAACCCAGAAACGTGGGTTTCATATGAATAATTACAAAAAAAAAGAAAGAAAAAAAAAATGTTAGAGTTGTGTCCGCAGAATTTGAAATTAAATAAAAAATATAACATTCAGCATGATAACTGCGTTTACAGTTTTTACATATACATATTTAAAAATTAAAATAAAATATTTTAAAACTGTAACGCACATATGGATGAATTAAAAATCTGTTTTTTGATTGAAACATTTCAGTTTTTTCGTGACACATATGAAATCTGTAGATTTAAAGATTTATGAATATTTAAGGATTTACGTAGAATCTGCTTTTAAGACTGAGTCTCGAGAAAAATAATTTCACGTCGTATAGATTTTTAGATTACAATCACAAGTTCTGCCATGCGATAATGTTTGCACACTATTCAATATAACGATGAGATTATATTATTTCTTATATTTCTTATAAAAGTTAATACAGTTGAAAGTTACAACAATTTTTCAATCTAGCAAACATGCGATATTTATATTCTTCTTGTATAATACTTTTACTTGAAAATTGAATTCTTACACAATTTTATTCGGTCATGTATATTTATATTTTACGATTTAACTTTTAAAATTAAATGTTTTTTTTCTTTTTTTTGAAAATTAATATAGCTGTGTATTGTATGAATCAATTAATAAGAAAAGAAAATCTTCGTAACTTCGAAAGGTGGTTAAAAATTTTTTGAAAAGCAATAATATCAGCAGAAAAAAGAAGTATCATAAACATGAAAAATATCTTGAAAACAAGTGTCTTCATCCGGCACAAGTCAGAAAACTTGGCTGAACTTTTTAAGAAATGTTCTACCGATTATAACGATCCACTTGACCTCATTAACGTAGCTAAATTTAATAAGTTGCTGACTTTTTTTTAATGGTCTCCAATGAAAAGCAGCAAAAATTAATCAAGCGTTTGATGAAATCCAAAAATCGAAGCAATTACTGCATAATTGTGGTTGGCGAATGAAAATATATATGTTTCATAATTACTATGATTTATTTTAAGAATTGCGAAAATTTATATTTTTCAAAAATATTGCTACAGTATATTTTTTTATCAAAAAACAAAAAAAAAAAAACTTCAAGGGGCCTTGAAACCCCAATCAAACCTTTTATCGCCGGTATAATTAATCTGTCGCAGAAACTTGCGGAGTAAAAAAAACAAAAATTACGTGAAACGAATGTCTGTAAAGCACACATACGTGACTCCGGATAATAAACCCAGACCAAGCGACCACGATACACTTAAATTAGTCGCAAAATATTTATGCCCCGAGACATTACGTTGCAACAACATAATGCAAACCCAATGCAAACATTTTCTCGCTGAAGAATGCACGTAAAAACTATTTTTGTCAGACTAGCTGTACGAAGATGACCGCACATCATGTTTTGGTTAATTAAATTTGAAAAAAAAGAAATAGCGCAGCAAACTTGCACTGTTTTTTATTCTATTAAGAATCTTAATTGACTTCTTAAAATACTCTCGTGAGCAGATTATTAAGACAGCTGCGTTAAAAATGCACCCGGCAAAATTAAATTAACCCAAATCTTGTTCGCAATAATTGATAAATAATTTGGAAATCAACATGCGAAAAAGTAAATTGCATTTTAAATTGTTAAAAAGTGAAATATAGTTTTGAAATATAAGTTAAAATTATTTCTTAAGAAATTTTATTTTGCTCAGTGATATACCTTTTTCTGTGTGTACTTACTACATTCTAAAAGGAAGACAATTGAAATCCTGCTCAAACGTTCTCAACTTCAACCTGCTCACAAAGTTTCGTATTGAGATGCAATAGTTTAAACCGGCGAACTAATGTGTTTCACTTCTGAAAACTATTTGATGTGGTTAAAGTATTACAGTTTGCGCTTCTCGAACCGAAAGTACAGTCAACCCGCGGCTGGTCCGGGCAAATAGAATTATAAGCAATTCGTTTATCAGTCTCGTTGAATTTTGGTTAATGAATTATGAGCTACAGAGATTCGGTGATTTTTGTTGAAAAATGTTAATGTTTTTTTTTTTATTATTATCACTGTTAAAAGTACTGTATGAAACTTCACATATTTTTACCTTAAGTTTTTTTTTCAGATATACGTAACTGAAATTTTAAACACAGTTATTTTATAATTAATATATTATATTTTACACCGAAATAACATTAAGGTTGATGAATAATATAATATGCGAAGTATTGATTTATTTGTTAAGTTTTATTTTTTTTAATCTATGTTTAATTTTATACTTTATATATTTCATGACGTTCTATGGCAAGTGATTGAATAATAAACAATTTTATTTGTATACTCATTTGCTTGTATGTAATTATTTTGAACTGTCCAAGTAAACAAAATTATAGCTTTAAATAATAATATAAATAAACATGTATGAGCGATTCTGTAGATAGTTTTCTTTTAGCCGTGAAAAATTAAAGGATGAACCCTTTAAAATTGCTAATTAATATAAATATAAACATTTCTATTTATATTAATTATTTTTTTTACGGCTAAAAAAATATCTGTAAATGCTGAAAAAAATTTTTTTTGATAACACAAATTTTCAAGTCACAGCAATAAGTTATGTTTATGTGATCAAACTTGACCAATATTGAATTTCGGACACTAGTAACTGAAAGTTGATTTAAGCTATATGAGACTACATTTTAAGTTACAAATGTGTCTAAAAACTAATTGAAATTTCATTTTATATTCTATAGTGTATTAAAAGAATAAAAAATTGCAAAATTTATTGAAAAGTTGAATGCAACATATTACATGTAGAAAATAAAAATGAAAGGGACATTTAATGCACGAACAAAAATTGTGACGTGAATAATGGACCGTCATTGACTATGCATTTTTCCTGTGCACTCATTCAAGACTAAATGGAAGCAGTCTTGCGAATTGCAAGTTAATTTCACAAACCACTACACCATCGGCTACATTGTTTCCAAGGATTGCTTCTCCTTGCGGGTCAACAATCGTAACCTCATAATCAGATTGATTCTGGGCTGAATCAGATGCGCAGTCAAATGTTGCGCATCTCTGAGTGCGTGCTATGTACGATGCACGTATAACGAGTACCACTAATTAGTAACATTCTCAATACCATAATTATGTCTTGGCACAAGCAGCTCAATGCACAGTGGAATTTGCAAATTTATAATCGTATTACTGTAAATGAGAAGTTGTTAAAATGAACCTCTGGTGTGCGATTTCTCAGAATTGCCAGCGACAAAACTCAGATTTACTTTATCAGTATCGCACTTTTTTTATTATAACAAGATTTTCAAAAACCGTTATGCATAATGAAACGTTATGCATAATTTTCTAAATATGTGCAGAATATTAAAAAAAATGTGAAACAAAAATTAAAGTACATGAAAAACTGATTAGCAGATGTACTTATAATTAAAAAGAGAACTTTTTGTAATCTCTTTTTGTGCATTTCCAAATTGTTTTATTTATTTTTCGATGTTTGAAGTTTCTCTTTTTCCTTTAAATAATAAAAAAAGCTCGAAACAAAAAATGTTCATCCTCACATGATAATTACGTAAGAACATTCTCTCATAAAGAAAACATACGTTTTAATCTTATAATACGATTTGCTGACTCTGAATTTGAACAATTTCATTTTTGTTAATAAACGCTTCAGGTGGATGTAACACATGGATCAATAAGTCCCGAGACTAACAATGAAAACAACATTTTTTTTTCAATTTTTTTTTTTTCATCAATATAATCACCTTTTAGGGTGATACAATCGTTCCAACGCTTTTCCAATTTTTCAATACCGTGTTTATAAAAAAAATGATCTATTATAAGCTTCAGTTTCAGCGATGACCTCCTCATTTGAGCCAAATCTTTTTCCCTGGAGCATTTTTTTAAGATCAGCAAA
>JABFPM010002942.1:0-15377 GCA_022817325.1 Idris sp. 1 HC-2018
CTTGCGCGTCGCAACACCCTCGCCCCACTTATGCCCAACCCCCCCCCCTCCCCCTCAACCCACCCCCGGCGGACTCTCGAGATGCGGCAAAAATGCGTGCGTCACACGCACAGCACGTGATCGGCACATATAAACATAAACATAAGCGCATGCCGGGGGGCCAATGTCCGCAGCACACAACACACACTCGTGTTGTTGGTCGATGCTGAATTTTGAATTCAGTACCCTGGGTCATGTTCCGCGGCCGAGCTGCCCGCCACGATCTCCTGGCTCTGCGGTTCCATTCCTGGAGGCACTCTCGAACGGACGTGTGTGTGTCACTTAGAAATTATTAATTTTTTTGTTTAAACGGACGACAGTGAGTCTTGATTTTTTGTTATTTAATTTGCTCCCTTTTTTTATTATTATTATGTTGTTGTCACTAGAACGCTGCTGCGGACGGACGGGAGATACAACGGAAAGGCACACTGCAGCAGCTGTGTCTTCCTGATTTTTATTTTAATATTTTTGTTTCTTTTCGTGTTGTTGTTCCCTTTGGGGCTGTGTCGGTTGGGCGCGCGCACACAGACACGCACGGTGACACGCGACTGACGACACGAGCGCTTGACAAGCGACGACCTCCTCTTCTTCGGCGGCAATCGAGCCTTCTTCTCTACTACTGACTACTAAAAACTAAGGAAGGTGAGGTGTGACGTGGCTGCGCGCTGTGTACGGCGACTACTGATGACGGGCGGCGGCCGGTACTTGGACGTGCGACGCGCTCTGCGAGAGGTTCGACGCGACACTGCACTCGAGCAGCGGGGCGGGGGATGCCGCGCGCGCGCGGGGTGGGGGACGCGCGCGCGCGCGCAAGCGCGCTGTCAGGACAAAGCCGCATCACGCCGCGCCAAGCCAGGAGCAGGGGACTACCTCCGAGGCACCGATGCAGCTGCTGCCAGAACGATTTCTTGTGCAGCTTAGCTGCTTATGCTGCTGGCGCTGCCAACCTGGTCTCCGAAAATCGAGCATTATCCCCATTCGTGGAAACACCACTGAATTTCGCCGCGCAGAGGATAGCAGACCCCATCCGCATTACGCTTCATGAGAGTCGTAACAAATGGCATCTGACAATCCGTTAAGTTTACTTAAAATCTCGTCTGATTCGGCCTTGAAATTTGACCTGATTTGAATTGAATTGAACTAAACTTTGACCTGATACAAACTAAACGTAGACCTAACTTGACCTTAACTTTGACTTGATTTGACCTGCACTTTGAGCAGAGTTGACTTGAACTTTGACCTGATTATGCAAGTTGAATTTAGTTAAGTCAGTCAAATCTTTTTGTTAAATTAGGTCAAAAGTCAAGTATATTTCAACCAGAAGAAATTAGATTCAAATTTGATTAGTCAAACCTCATTCATTTATCTAATATGACCTAACTTGACCTAAGGCTTGATCTTTCTTTAAAAAACTAAAAAAATTAATTAAGAAAAAAGAATTTTGGAATCACTCGAAATTCAAACGTAACCTGACTTTGACGAGATTTTGTAAAATCACGTCAAAATATACTTTGATTAAATATGAAAACCATGTTTCAAAAATCAAAATTGAAGACTGATCAGATCTGACCCATTTTATAAAATGTATACAATTAGGTCTGATCGCAACTAATTGTTTACCTCTCGAGTCAATTTATATAAACGGATTAAAACAGGTTTGAGACACCTTGCAATTGAGGGGGTCAGTAACACAACCAAATCGGGGGTAATAATGATTAAATCAACATTACACCAATAGGGGTAAAAATTAAATCAACATTAGGTGAAACCGGGTCCATTCACGTAGTACGCTTTATGACCGCGTTTCTGCAAACATAGCCCTCGGCTGGATTTATTTGTAAAGTGGGGCAGCCGCGCAGGGAACTGGTACATAGATTTCGGCACGGCCTCTCGTACTGTCATTAAACTTTATTATATTGAATGGCGTTATCACGTTTGCTTGTGCTTAACATTTATATGTATATTAATGAGAATAAGTTATTCATTTGACATATAACATTCAGTCAATGTTCATTGTACTATTTAACTTAATAATTTATCTCTTAAAAATAAAGGTTTTTTGAAAAAGAAAGAATGCAGAAATATTTTTTTTTGTTCAAGCAAAGTGATCTCTCTAAATAATTAAAGCAAGCACTTGTGTTATACAGACTAGAAGGCACATGTTTTTGTACAGTACATCTCACACATGAAATAAGCATTTGATTTTGCTTCATGAATTCTGATTTGTAATACGTTCATTCATTAAAATTACTCTGGTGCATATTAAAATGTCATATGTGTGCGTTACGACTGCATATAATCGCGTCTGTTTGTTGCATGTACATTAGTTTTATTTTTTTATCACTCAGTGGTTACCAATTCAAAAGCTCGTGTTTATTAAACAAGATGTTCAAAAAAAATTGGGTCAAAATATTATATTTCTTTACATTACATCTTGCTGTATGTTTGCAATTAAACTGCAATAACTGCAAGTCAAGTGAAGTTTTATGGTTCTCTTCAGAAATATATTCTGAAGAAACAACATTTAAAAAAATTATATTTAATGAAATTTTATTAATAAACCGAGGGAAAACAAAAATTATAACTTTACGCTTTAATTGCTCTTGAACTGTATCATCATTTAGATAGTTGTAATCCAACTGCTCTCAACTTTTTTGTGATAAGTTTACATCGTAACCCGAATGCATTCCTTGAAATATAACAACACAATTCTTAGAGAAATGCATCAATGTTCTTTTAAGTGAGCTGAAAACATAAAAGTTTCTGCTGAGTTTTTAGAGAGCTTCCACTTTCCAGAAGCTCGCAAAAGTTTTCCGGAAGCTTTGTATTACAAGGATATCTTTCCAATAACTATCCCAATGAACTACTAACAGAAAACTAATTCAATTTATTCCTCTTATTATTTCGGTCACCGGAATTCCTGACGATTGTTACTTTTACCTTTTCTATTCTTTATTTTATTTATTTTCCTTCGATCGATGATTATAATAATTCCCATTATCAAGTGATCTGTTAATATTTTATATACTGCAATATATTTTGCAATGAGTATTATTGACTGGAAAAATTATTTATCGGAATAAAATTTTGTTTGTTTGATAAAAACATTAACATGTGTGGGGGTTTCAAAATATTGGCAACTATGTTAGCGATGTCAAGACTTTATTGCATTTTGGCAAACAAATTTGAGTGGTGTCGTGTTTCAAACAAATAGATCATATCAAATGAAATATTTATTATTGTAAAAAGCACCGTTAATTTTATATGAAATTACACAAAATTACATACAAAATAATTATCTAATTAATTTAACTTAAACACCGTAGCAATGTAAATTTGTTTTTCATTTTACAAAATAATTGAGTCAATTTTTGGTTTCATAATTTCTTTTTATTACTGCCAGTAAACTAAATTTAACTTGAGCAATAAATGCTCCCAGGGTAATTCGAAAAATCGATTTTGTTTTGCAGTAAATAATTTAGGATGCTTTTTGCTCCAAAAAAATATTTAATCTTAAAGAAAAATAAATGTGCAACTCAGTAGATCCGCAAAATTCTGCCAACTTTCCTCAGCATTATTTTCAAGCTAAAGTTTTAAAGACTCTTAACCTGCTTCTAGAAATACAGAAGCGCTAACCATAATGCTTATGAACATATACAAAAGCATGAAACAAAAAAAGAGAAAAATTCTGTCCCGTAAGCACTGGCATTTATTTTTTTACTTAAATTTGTTATCAACAAGAAAAACAGTAAAACTCGTTTATTGAAACAAACCTAAACGTCAATTGTACTTCATTGGTCATTCTGAGAGCGGTCCCACGACCTTCCGAGACCCTCTCACGCACGAATGATTTCGTCGTTGGTGCTGCTTCTGTTACTATACTTCGATTGCTGCTGAAACGTTTGTAGATGTGGTAACTTCGACCTCCTCATAGAGAAACTGAACATCGGCATGATGCGGATCTACGGTACCGTCACGACACCATTGCGATAGAATTATCAAACTCGTTGCACAGTGTAATTGCCTGGGATTTGCATCACGAATTCGCTTAAGCTTTTAGAACTGGTGTCGATTTATGTACGCGCTTGTACGTTAAGCTTAAAGTAAAACAAAATTCTTTTCAATATCAGTAAAAATATATATTAAATAACATCTATCTACAAATGTCTGTTATTAGTGAAGTATTTTCTGATAAAAGTATTCGAAACACAAGATAAATGTAGTTTAAAATGTTAATAAAAAATTTAAGCCCAATGGAAACATAAATGAAAATAATTTTGAAATCATGTACATATAAACGAGTATTATCACACGTTTTCTCTTCGTAACAACATACCGAATGACTTGTTAGATGATGACAGCGTTCAATTACACACTAGCAATTTTTCATCTTTGGCTTTGCAAAGGTGGTTTACCGTGGTCAACTTGACTGCACCACTCACTCAAACACACTTGCAAATGATAAGTTATTTAGCACCAAATAACGCACAGCAGACCGTGATGCGTTTTATTTATGCTGTCTCTTTTGTATTTTAGAATCACTGCAGGCAAAAAAGGCCGTGCACGATGAAAGAAATTATACATTTGTCGACAGGCTCGCAAAGGCTTTTTAATTACATTTATTTGCAGTAATTAAGTTATTTTTTTTATAAGCTTAATTTATACTTTTATTAGTACGAAAAGTAATGATTTTAATTAAAAGAAAATTTTGTCAAATTTAATTGGAAACGCTGATGAAAAAGTGCACTACCAAATTAAATGGTGCACTTTTAATTATTAAAGTTGAAATTGCAAAAAAAAATTAGTTAAATCAAATTACACATCGTTTGAACGCCAAAAATTAACAACATTATTTTTTGTTCTCTAGGAATATTGTGTGCTGTTTGGCCTCAGTCATATTTTATAGCCTTATCTGTGGCGAACATTTTACACTAGTCAAAGCTATCTGACTCAAAATATCTATAGCATTTAAGTGCATACGAGATTGTTATACCATCAACACCATACGTTCACTCATATATTTCTTTTTATGTAAAACAATAATACAATCTAAAAACATACATGAAAATGCAGATTTGGATATCTTTTAAATGCCTATTTTCGTGAAACAAAATATGTTCTTTTTTATTTATAATTTTGAACTTTAAATGATTTTTTAAACAAGTTAAAAATTGAAATAATTAAATTTAAAAGAGATTATAATAAATATGTTTTTAAACGGTTCATAATTTGAATCGATTTTAAAACAGAAAACAAACTGTATGTTACACAGAAGAATTCTTAAAGTGTTTAAGAATTCTTCACATAGTACATAACTAAACTAATAAGTTAAAACTGGTCAATTAGCGTAGCCTAAGTAAATGTTCTTAGGTATTCGAACGATCTAGCAAAACGTGCAAAGAGCCGGAGTTGAAGATAAATGAAAAGGTACAGAAGGGCAAACCATGAAATACCTTTTATCTTTCTGTTCCACAAACTCGACCTCATAAATGACTTTTTGTGTGAATTTTCGTTGTTTCATTGATAGCATCAAACTAAACAAATAAAACTACAACATTTCAGTAGACAGCATTTCAGTAACACACATATGGCTATTACAAAATTTTATACAGACAAATAACTATTTTGCAGTTAAATTTTTTTTTCTTTCTTCTTATCAACGAAAAGCCATAACATTTGAGAAAGTTTTTCGGACACATGATTATTGACGGTAAAACAGCTAATGCTAATTTAAATCCAAGATTATACTTTTGTCATTATTTTCCACTGGAAATTGCACTTCATTGTTGAAATTAAGAAAGTAAACTGAACAATACATCTTTGACTTGTACGAAACAATGCTCTTGTTTTATTAGTTCGCGACTTTGGACATTAATTTTAAGTTGGTTTAACGTCGCGCCACTCTCCGTCCCGTTCTTGTTAGTACTAAGGAAAGCAATTGAACCAAGTTCTTTGCTTTGAAATTTATCGAAAAGTTCTATAATTCTGTGATTCTCTGCTTAGAGTTATTTTGACGCAAACTGCACTTTGCCCGTGTAAAATGTTTTTATTCATTAACGATTTTCGATGATACTTTATTATTACAGAAAAGTTAAATCACATACAATTTACAATAGAAATGCGTATCAGTATTAATGAAATAATTAAAATAAAAACAATGTAAACCTAATTTACAACAAATTATTCAGATCAAATTTAACGGACAGTGACGTTTATTAACAATGTTCAATTTTACATATTTATCTATTTTGATTAGCTATTGTAAGCTTATTAAATTGCAACACATTAGACATAGTTGATATTGATATACTTGATTGAAAGCTTACATTATTAATAATCTATTGTTATATAATGTTATCATGACGTTTAATAACAAAACTAACCAATCACTATGCATAAGTAAAACAGTAAATAATTGTCACAATCAAGCTATTAGAAATCATTTTGTAATTAAATAATTATTTATTAAATATTAATATTATTAAAAAACGTAGATGCTGTTGCTAGAAAGTGAAATGGATTGAAGGTAAATTGAACAATAACTTCATAATTTTACTATCATTAGTACTAATTGAGTCAAATTTTGCGAATATATTAAAATTTTCCAATAAACCGACAAACATGAAAATAAAATCGAAAAGGCTCTAATTATGGAGTTCATAAAACTTGACTTACCTTTTTTGATCAAATTTGATCCAATTTCATTATAATATTATAAAAACGAAAATTTACAAAAGAAAAAAATATCACAAATTTTTCACTAAAGTTACATTTGTAAAAATCTTAACAAAAGGGAAATATTTTTTTCCCTTTTTTTTTTTAATTGAATTGAATGAAAAAAATGAAAAAAAATGAAAAAGTTGAAATACAAAATTGTATTACCTCAAAAATAATCTCTAAAAAAAAGGAAGCCAACCTAATTATGTTATATAAATTTAATAATACATAAATTATAAATTGAGTTAAATTATTCATAAAAAAGTTTTGTTCAACATATGATAGATTGTGTCCAGCTCTGTAATCAAACAAAGAAAAAGTTCAACCTGTAATAAAATTGTGTCTCTCAACAAATCTACAATTGATGTATTCTCGTGTATAATGTCATATTAAATAAGCAAATTTTAAATACGTCACACTGGCTAATGACGTATTTATCTTTTAAAACGACTTGCAATTCAATTGAAAATCAAATTTCCTTGTACGCATGCCTGCGGAGATGTATGCCCGACACAGGGGAACACACGCAACCTGCAAATGACATGGTCGCGTCTTCTGAATTATGCAATATCGCTCACCGTACGATACATGCATAGGCATTGTACGTCGAATGTGTCATTGTCCTCGTTGAATTGAGTTGAAAAAATTAATAAACATACGATTTACGTTTCAAACAAGAAGACAAAATTTTCCATGCAACAAAACAGAACTTATCATGTAAGAAATCATGGTGATTTGATTGCGAAAAACCGCAACAATTTCAATATCCAAAACAAGCGTGCCAAACACTTTTTCAACCCAATATTTCAAGCTGATTCTTTTTCGTTGAAAAAGTGCGACTGATATTTTGTTTGCGTTGCGAAAAATGAACAACGAAAACAAAACAAAATTCCGACAGAATGCAAATTGGTCTTCGTAGGAAATTCTATCATAAGATGCTTTGCAAATAAATAAGTGCATACAATATTGGAACATAAAATGTATAATGAATACAAAAAAAATAATTAAATAAAATGTTTAATTTTGTACTAACTCGAAGCATAATTTACAATGAATCAAATTCAATAAAATAATATGAACTTGAATGTGATTTTTCGAATAAAAAAAGAATCTGCATCATTGAAAAGGGTCGACTGCATTTGATGGACCACTAAGCAGACAGAATTCCCAGAGCGGTGATTGGCAGTTCTTGATCTCAAGAGACTGTCATTAGGATTGCTGGCACGTGACTGCGACAGATCTGACCAGTTTCAGAAGCAACGGACACACATTGAATGCCGATACAGCTTGAGTTTTGTAGTACATTATGAAGAAAAATAAGTAAGCCAAGCACGTTGTGACCAGATTATGATTGCGAGTTTCAGACTCGTTCTTTTATTGTTTGACGATTTTTTCGAATTAAACGTTGTATCAATATTTATAGGCACGGCTTTCAATGAGGTGCTAATTAAAATGTTTTAATTTACAGTAAAAATGTGCATTCGATGGACAAAAAAATTTGCCTTAATTCTTCGTGTCAACACAAAAACGGGATTTGAAAATTAAATTTAAATGCACCGTAAGTATTTATATGGATAATTTTTATCGAAAGAAATATATATTATCTATATATAAAGTTTAGGTAAGTCACTTTCAGAAACAAGTGACAGCAGTTTCTAAAGTTTTAAAAAGAAAAACGAAAATTGTTTGTTTTTAATAAAAGAGTTTTAGTTAAAAAGATTTATCAAGGCAAAAAAGAAACTTTGAAAAACAAACCATGTTAATAAATACTGCTTTTTTGTTTCTCTGTTTCATATAAGATGAACGGCTTTGCTCTGTATGCAGCTTTTATTTTGGCCAAAATATGAAGCAAATTTATGAAAGTAAACTACAAAAGTCTCTATTGATATTAACCGCAAGTGTAAAATATTTTGCATTATTCAATATACAAAGGATAATTGCCATCTCACATGTTCCAAATACACAAATTCAATTTCCATTGACAATTTACAATTTATTTCCAGCTATAACCAAAACCAGTTTCTCTATGTGTTCAAACTACGACGTAGTTGCAATTATCTATATAAGCACAATAACTTTAATCAAATTTGTTCAATAACACAGTGTACCTGTTGTTACTGTGGCTTCTTATTTAACAACAAATTTAACCATGCTTGTCATTTATTAGTTCTGATGAGCTTGAAGCTGCTGCAACATAAATTCATACATTTTATTCTAACATGTTTGTTCTCTAAGACTCCGGTATTTGCAAATTCCTTTTCTGATCAAATCAATTTAAATTGTAGAAAATCAGATGAAAGGTTAGGTATTTACTAGGTTTGATCTTAATAAGCCTTACAAAAATCATAACAATTTCGAGATATCCAGTTTAATTCGACTTGTTTTGAATGTATCTATTGCCTGAATAATGTTGTTACCAAAAATGTTGAAAATATTTGTGTTTACTTTAATATTGAGATTTGGATTTGAGTAAATTAGAGAATCCTTTCGTCGTCTGCAGAATAATAATTCGGTGTATTCGGCTCTAGCAATATTGAATAAAAATGAAAACGTTTTGATTTAGGAAGGCTGATTGGTTGGCAAGCAGACAGGCAGTGAGAGCCAAGCGTTAGAAAGGGTTTTCGATGATGCCAAAACAGTTAAGTGAGAGGACCAACAGGGGAACGCAAGTAGACAACACATGGATGGCTGCATTTAGTCCTAGGGGCAATTAGTTAATTGAGTTGACCGATGGATTTTGTTCGCGCGACGCTTACCCGTCCCGACGTCTGATTGAGAGCGCCACTCATCCCGCGCTCTGTGTATACACGAATTGAGCTTGCCTCGTTTACGCCGTAAACGAACAAAGCTCTACACGTGATTCAATAATCCAATGGTAACGTTTCTGTCATTAACAACGAGAATAACTGACTAGGCACAGTATTCTTTCGCTTCTAATTTAACAGCCCCGTTCTCACTTAGTATAACAACTTTAAAATTCCAATTTGTTTTCGAGAACATTATCATCGCTTCCATCCTCAAAATGTAATTTAAAACAAAAGATTAAGTTGTTTTTGTAACAGGACACTTAAACTGAAATGATGATCAAATTCAATTAGAGCAATAGAAAGAAATTAGTTTTAGTTTTATTGACTCAATTATTAAGATTTGGTATAAAATTGCAAGACAAGTGGGAAAAAAAGCAGATACACAGTATCAACAGTTCGTTGTACACCCTTAATTACTTAGAAGGTCAAGTGTACCAACAAACTTCGATAAATTACAAAATATGCTCTCTATATTTTACTCTTTCATGAATTCTGTTTATACCATTCTGCGCAAACATAAAACATTTTGTTTAATCTGAAGGCTGAGCAAAATTTTATCTCATATTCTTTTTTAAATCAAATCCTCGCTATTCGTTTGAATTAATTTCACTGGGTATATCTTTATTTTTGATCATTTAATTTGTAAATTAACACATTTAGAAATTAATGTTCATGTTCTTAAGTATTTATTTTGTCAATATTTTATTATATAATTTATTAACGATTTGATTGTTAAATTTTAAATTTTAGTTACTCATTGATACATTTTGTTATTAAAAATTTCTGGAAAGCTTGATCTGATTTAAATTGATATTTAACACTGATTGCAACTATGTTCAATTACTCGAATATATTTTAAAAATGCTATCAGTTGTATGTTTGATCAATAAGTTAGCACTTCTGATTTAAATCAAAAACATTTTTAATAGAATTTGTTATAGGAACCACATAATTTGTGTACTCGTATATGTAAGATTATATCTTATATGCAAACGGTAGTAGACTTGTCTATGTAAATATCATACATATTCAAACCACTTAGATCTACCTATGTGCAAAATTTACTGAAATACTCTATACAGACATAGATTATTCCATCGGCATTGTATAAATTGTGAAATACAAACTCAGACCATTTGTCGACAAAATAAAATCACCCTTGAGTTATTAAGATTTGCAAAATCATTAAATATAAATTTGTATCAATCAAAAAGTACTTTTAGTTTCAACATTCAGTGATTAATATTATATTTAAGCGGCTTTTTATGAAACACCTTAATAAGATGAACACAAATCGGATCGTCAATGAAAATCTGTATAAATCAAGCAGGCTGCGTAATTCAAATCGCGTTTGCCGTATTCCTCTGCATTTTTCGGTCCTTAGCGTCAGCCATAAATTGCCGTCGCGGAAAAGAACGGGAAAAACTATCACAGAATAGAGCAAGCAAATCGAATGCCTCTATTCGTTCCTTCTTTTTGCTGTGCGTCTTTGTTGCGCGGGGTGGTGGCGCTCCCCCAGAAGCGTGCGAAATTTATTCGGCGGAACGTCGCCAATAAATAAAGCTGACACCCTTGCTACGTGTGAATTTGTAAGCCGCGAATCGTCCTCCCTTTTTCTGCCCGCACGCATTTCACCCATACTTCAGCCTTAAACCAAATGCCGTCGCAGCGATCCTAGTGGAGGATAACAGATCGAGCCTGAGGATGACAAAGGGGCATCCTGCAGCGCGCATAAAGTTGCTGCTTCAGTCGAAGACGAAGGCTCTTGAGGCGAGATGAAAGCCAAAGAACAGAAGACAACTTTAGATCGATTATGAAACACTCTTAAGTCGGATCAAAAGGTCCCGTTCGCACAGAAATCCCGTTTCACTCAAATCTAGAAAATACATACGAAGCAATCTGCAGTATTATTTTCAGTGTAGGAAATCAATCTAAACAATGAAATAAACATTTTTAAATTGTAATTGTAAACTGTGAAAAAATGTATTCTTAGAAAAATACATTGACATATTAACTATAATTTTGAAATACTACACAAAATATCTGGGACAAAATATCTGAGAACAAAATATCTGTTTCTAACATTTTCATCTGAAATTTTTCGGGTTGGAATCATCACGATACAACTGTACAAAATAGACCAAAAGCAAACAATATCTATGAATCTTGGCATAATCGTTTAGCACATTTACTTTCACAAGCACATTCAAACTTTTTCAAACTTCTAAAAGTTCTGCAAGAAGAGCAGAAAACATCAGAAACACTGATGAACAAATTAGAATCAGGACAAGAACCACCCCATAAAAAAACTCGTAATAATATAATCTGTTTGCAAAATGTTATTTCCAGCTACAAAAAGAAAGAAGTTTTGACTTATCTAAATAATATTGCTCACAATCTTTGATGTACCTGTTATCCTGACACTATTTAATTTGACATATACTAATTTATTGTATAATTTATTATACAAGATATTTATTTTATATAAACTGTATACTTATATATTCTTTATTATTACAATAAAGTACACAATTTTCAGATGTTTTTTCCATAATTATTTTTACATAATTATTTTGTTCCAGATATTTTGTCCGGTTACCATAACTTGTGGTAACCTTTACCAAATTTCATAGTAAAAAATCTCTGATGACATTCTGACAGAAAATACTACATTTTTGGGTAAATTAGAAAATGTATTTTCCTCAAAAACACCGTACATAACTCGAAAGAAACTAGTTTTAGGTTGGTATCCCTTCGGATTACCATAAATTATAGTTAATATGATTATGTATTTTTGACAGTGTATAAATTACAGTAGTAGATTTTCAACAAATTATTTATTCTTATTAAATATTTGTCTAAATGATAAGAATTTAATTTAATGTTGCTATCCGTACAAAAGCTATTATTGTGCAAAATGTATAACAAAATGTTAAAGACAAAGAATGACAATAACTGTAGTTGCGTGAAGCTAAACGAAAACGATAGGAGGAGTTCAAATGAATCTATCTCCGGTATATGATAACAGAACAAGAATGCGAAATTTGAAGCCGAGTGACGGAAGCAGTACGGATTTGACCCACTAAAACGTCTGACTTTATAAATCGTTTCAAGAGCAAACTAGCTAACGTCCAGAAGGATCTTTCTTCTCTTTGCGGAAGCAAACATTTCCGTGAAGTATTAAAATTTCTCACCACCTCTCTAACACGCTCTCAAAAGGCTGCTTTTTTGTGCTCACCTTTACGTTTTCACGTTGTGAAACAAAATTTATCGAACTTTCTTCACAAAAATACGAATTTTTGTCGAATTCAAACTTGTTTTCTGATTAAATCTAAACTTGAATATAAACATTTGAGGGAAAACTTTGAAGTTTTTCTAGAAGAGTAAATAGTTTAATTCTGTTCATTCACATAATTTTTTCCTGCTTTATGTATCGACAAAAAAAGTTGATAATTCGAAATAGTCCATCATGAGATAGTCTTATTCATCATATTTTGAGACGAGGACAATTGACGGCATTTACAGGTTCAAGCTTTATATAAGTAGCGACTGAGAAATGTATGTTTGACGGTGTTGAAAAAGAGCTGACAATATTCATACTTGACGAGAGATGCTGGAGCTGCAGGAAGACGTCACGGAACGCCGAAACTGTGAAGGAAAATTGAAAATGGAGTGTTTGCAGCGAAGGGACAGAAATCAAGAAAAGAGGCAAAACGGACTGAGTTTCATGCTAGAGCAGAGTCTGATGCCACGTCAGGACTTTCATCGAGTTCGATGAGATTTCCTCTTCCTCTGTAAGTAGATCTTCGTGACAATGAATTCGAAAAAAATTTCCGAGCAAATTTAGAAGGTCAAGATGATAAAATATTGGCATTAAGATTGTTATATACCAGAATTCAGCAGCCAAACTCTCTCGATAAATATGTTTAATCGTGCAAAAAGTGACAAAAAATCTAATCTTTATTACTGCTCATATGAATTCATTACGCATAAGTTCAATACAAGCTCGTGTCCCCTTGTAATATTTTTCCGATAAGACTCGAGTCATCTCACTCTACTCCACAAAGGGGTAGACCTTCTTATCTCGTCGTTTCCGGTCCAGCGAACTGAAAATGCGTAATAGACGGTAAAAGAAACCTGCCCCAGCCTAGATAAAATGCGTAAGACGGATCGGACTAAAATGCCGCAAGCATGCTGAATTAGATGGCATAGGCTAAAAGAAAAAAATTCACAGAAACTTGGTGCTCATTAACATTAAAAACATTTTTCAATTTATACTTGAATTTCAATCAAAAATAAGACAAGAAAATTAAAATATTCAATTCGTAAAACGTAAATTCAACACAACTTCAGAAGCACTTGCACTGCTCGTGATTCGTAAATGAAAAGCCATCTTGCTGAACTTTTTTTACTTAGTACTTGGCTCGATATTAGATTATTTTGCGCACTACATTGAAGCAACATTTATCCTCGTTATTCTTCTTTATTGTTGCGATATTCAAATTAATGAACATACAGAGTTGGCAAAAAAAGTTTACGAATGGCCTGGTGCCAATAAATTCGTCATTTTTCAATGATATCTTAGCCAAAGGTAAAACCATTATTTCAATCTTTACGATTGGTGTAACATTAATGTACTTGTTTTGCTCTCGTTTATCATGACAGACTTTAACGATTGCATTTTACCGTCAACAGTGGCTTAAAATATAACATTAATTGATTCCGACAAATTAGCAGTTCTATAATAAGATGAATTAAACTTTTGTTATTTATTCTTACAATTTTATTGCAAACAAAAATAATTGTTAACTGATGAAAAGCTACTTTTATGATTCATTTGAACAAAAACTCTTTTTAGTGCCATTATTATGTCTGTGGCTTACGGTAAAACCGTAAAAAAAAAAAACGGTAAGCGATGTTTTCAAACAAATTTGCAACAAATTTCGTTTTAATTGAGTACTTTCAGATGCAATAATGGTTTAGATTAATGGTCTATTATATATTTTACAATTGCTCAAAATATCATTAAAAATTAAAAAAAACTGTTAATAATCAGGTATGTGCTGTATCTGCAACAAACAAATAAACTTAATTTTTTATATTTTAACTGATTTAATTTAAAAAATGTGTATCCAAATTTAGGTAAATGCAAACTCAAAATAACCAGAAAAACTTACTATTATTGATTTAAAAAACTAAAAATTGAATATAAAAACTTAAAGTGTTTTTTTCTCAGTTTTAATAAAATATTATTTACCTAATGATTACCGGAATCCACAGATTTAAGCTTAACAATTTATGCTTGAAAGACGTCTCTTCCAAAACCAATTTTAAAAATTTTTAGTATAACTTTTGTAATCCCAGTTGTATAAATTCGAGTGGGGCATGTGTAACTGACAGATAAAAAGTTGTCCTCTTCATTGAAAAGTGAAAAAATTGTGAGACGCCATATTGGCCTTATTCTCTGCATCTTCATTCTCCACTTATTTTTTTTTCTTTTTCACCTCTTTTTATTTCTTCTTTGATGCGCCTCTCCTCCCACTTTGTTCGCAAAAGACTGCGAGCCATCGTCACTATACTACCCTGCATGAAAAGAAGTGTCTACCCAGCGTTACTGCGTTTTCATAAAGGGAAGATCCAGCAGCAGTCCCTTCTTCACAAGCATTTCCCGCGTCTCATCCACTCATCGGCTCTCCCCACCTTCCGCCTTCAAGCCCCTCGGCAACTTTGTGTCTTCTTTTTTTTTTCTTCTTCATCTTCTACTTCTATCTCCACAATGGCGAGCAAGGAATTTAGTTGCCATTGTCTCGCGAC
>JABFPM010002943.1:0-15374 GCA_022817325.1 Idris sp. 1 HC-2018
GACGGTAAAACGTAATTGAATTAATTTTTTTTTTTTTTTTTTTTTGAAAATGTATAATTGATAAATTAAAATTTGGTTTCAGTGATATTAAGGTGATCTAAAGGTATGAACACCGCTCAACAAGTGGCGGCTTTTATATAGTAACTTGAACAAGCGCACGCGCTTTAAAAAATCAGCTCAAACTCGGAAACTGTATTTGTGCTTATTTTTTGCTAACAGAGTATTTGCTTGAAGTATTAATTTCATTTATCGTCGTAGATAATCTTTTTGATTAAGATTTTTTAAAAATAAATGTAAACAGTTGGATCAACCTTAAATGTACTAATTTTGTATTTATTCGTATTATTACTTAATTAATTGCTTAAAAAAAGTATTTATTGTAATCTGCATTTACATAAACTATTTTTTACAAAAAGGAAACGTAATACGTTTTTAGTGAGTTTTTATCTTGGTTATTTAATTTAGAAAATAAAAAAGTGTTACTATTACTTGAGATAACAAGGATTTAAATGATTATATAATTAATAAAAGCGATAGTTTTTTCACAAAATAAAAATAACAGTGAGAAAATGTAAAAATTTATTTATAGTTTTTAAAGATAAATAGAATGTTGATGTTTGCCATGAAAATAAAAAAAAATCTTGTGATTCTGGGTATGCTGGGTAGTCATTCAACAGGGACTGAAGAAAATTTTAATGGTAGTATATTTATAATTTTTATTGACAGAAAATTGTAAAAATCTGAAAAAATAAAGTTTAAAAAAAGCTGGTTAATTAAACATTGAGAAATATTGACAATTGATTGATTTCCTTAATGTCACACTGGTAAAGATGTAATCAATACCACAAAATCAGTTTTATATACAACAGTAAGAGCGTTAAACAAATTAAAAAATTGCAAGTAAATAAAAGTACGGAATTAAACTTTATACATAAATAAAGAAATAAACAAATTAAATATATATTAATTGATTATAAACATTATCAGAAAAGAAATAATTGAATCTTAATAAACATCATCATACAATTTTTGTGCTTTAATTTTTGTTAAGAAAAACTATGAACGTGTAATTCAGCTTTTTATTCAAAATGTATTCAGATTTTGTACAAATAATTTACTCAATATTGAGTAAAATTGTACAAAATTTATGCAGACCCTCAAATGTCTGGTTAATAAATAAAAATATAATTTACATAAAATCAAGATTATGTTATTTATGAAAAATATTTAATTTTGCAATCAAATTATCTGTAATTTAGTTTTTATAACAAATTTATAAAATTGTGATTTTTTTTTAATTTTGTCATCTTTTTATCATTAACTGAGAAAGTAATAATATAAATTCTATTTTATCGACGTTCGGATGTTTAAACTGAAGTATGATCAAACAGAAATGTTACCTACGTTTGATAAATAAGGTTGTACAAATGATTTTGAATATTTAAGATTAGATATATTTAAATTTAATTTTTGGAATTGTCTAAAATTTTACAAAATTTTGCACTAACGAATATGAATCACTTAATAAAGAAAAACATTTTAACTTATAGATATAATTCAGTCATTGCTATTAATTTTTTTAACAGCTCTTTCATGCTTATAAAAATGTCATCAATTTTAAAAATATTTATTATTAAGAGTTAGTACCTCACTTTTCTAGACAAAAATTTTCAAACTGTTATTTTTGCCAACAAAATAAAATTCTAATAAAAAAATATGCCCTCGCCCCCAAAAAAAATTTCTAATAAAATCAAATAAAAATCTTTTATAAAATCTTTAAGTATAAAACAATGTATTCATGGATATTCATTTATTTGTTAAAAATGTTTAAGCAACCTTTTATTTCCTAATTTCAGAAATTTTGAAATTATCTGTTATTTATAGGGAAAACAATTGGAAGATTTGAACTCCTTTCCCAGTAAATCAAATTCAAATACTTATTTTTATTTTAAAAGACTAAGTTCTATATACATAAATGAGATTTTCACTCGAAGAAACTAATTGTTGAAAAATCAAAAATAGTAAAGATAAAAAGCAACTTAAGTGCTTAATTGAAACACGCTCATACTTTACTTTTTTGTAAACAGAGTTCTAGCTTCGCCGATTGTCGATATGCGAATTTGAAAGGCGTAACTGGCTTATAGATTACATTACGTCGCGTTATGTGAATGTACCGTTTGTCGCTGTGGGCGATGCTGATCTTGTATCTTTTATACAACTTGTTCGTACAAACTGGTACTGTTCCGTGCTTCATGATTATGATTACTTTGAGCCTCTGGTCATGTCCAAACTTCCTTCTTTGATCCTTTTTCTCTGATATATTCATTGTCGTGAAAAACTAAAAAACTACATTTTTAAAGCTCAAAATTATTATACTGTCACCTGGGGTTACTTTGTGCAGGATTTTCAAGTTTTTCAACTTTACACTGAAAAAAAAGTTGTAAAAATACAATAGGTTTCATAATTCCAATATTTAAAAAAATCTATTCAACTGTTACTTAAAAATAAAATAAAATATATTAAGATCCTTAATGACATTCGAAAATCAGGAATTGAAATTTGCAAATATAATTAGCACTATAATGACAACTTATTTTATCTCAAGTAGTGCAAGTGCAACAAATTTAAATTTGTAAAACAAAATTATTTTAGATCTTTTATTTTTTATATTAAAAGGGAATTGTATCTTTTTTCGACTTTTATTCGATTTGTTTTTTAATTGAATAAAGGAAATAATTTAAGTATTATTTTAAAATAAAAATTGCTGTATACGTTGCATGTTTTATGAACTCATTTTCTTGTTATTTAAGTGTATTTTTACAATTAAAGACCTACGTGCAATAATCTGATGTACGCTCGGCGAAGCGAAGCAAGCCCCTGAGTATAGGCAACCGCAAGTTTGCGATACACTGAGAAAATAAAACGTGTACACTCTTATTTAAAAATTACAATTTTTCAACATCTCAGTTTACAAAAAAAAAAAAGAAAAAAAATTAATTAAGAGTTGAAAACACATTTTTGTATCCAATTTTGAAAAAGTACTTTAAAAAGTTAAATTTTGGATATTTAGAAAGTGGACATTTAAAAAGTACATTTGCAAAATTAAATAGACTGTTATATCGTTAACTGAACTTAAGAGTGGATAAGACATGGCAATCCTGATCATAAAATACCAGATTTAGACTCGACAAGAATCTTATCAGAAGAATTTAATTGAGTGGCATCCTGATCAGGACCCGAACGACACGAAATAATATCCGGTTGTAATTAAATTGTCAAGTCTTAAATAAGTTGGTTTTTCAATTAAAAACTATTGACAATTTATTTATTTTACTTAAAACATTATTAACAAAGTATAAAAGTAAATTTGTCAACAATTTTATATTAAAAGAAATCATTAATTTATTTTGAGATTTATCTCAATATACAAAATTGAAACTTCAAAGTTGAGTTTTTGAAAAAAACAAAATTGAACTTTTTCTTTTGGGGCTTGAAAAATATTTGACTTTGAAATTGAAATGACAATTTTCGTTGGTTTTTGTGTTGTAAAAAATATAGAAAATGCTCGAATTTCTTCACTATTATGACATCCAAAATGAAATAAGCAAGTCAATGACATGTAAATGACTCGTATAAATTAACGACAGCACACAACGATAGCGAATACTGACCACGGCAGTTTTCTACATGCTCAAATTCTTGTATGGTCGTTGACTCGTTACGGTGTAATCGATAACGACTGCTTATTTGAAAAGTTCTTGTCATCGGGATTCATTTATTTATGCTGTATTTTATAATAAGTATGGGTCGACTCTTATTTGTCATTAGGGTTATTGTCAATTAATTTTGCATTCAAGTTCTATAGTTATAAATTAAGAATAGAATCGTATTTCATATACTCGTGTAATGACAGAAGAAAGAATTGAAATTAATGAGATTTATAATTAAAAATATTTCATTTTGAAAACAGTATATTTTGTTACCAGACAAATTTCGGAATTAGATTAATTTGGTATTTAAAATTATGAAATTAAGATGCTTTGGTACCAACAAACTTTTGGAAATCAACATTTCATAGAACTAGTCAATTTGAAATTCGAAAATTATGGATTCAGAAAAATATACAATTTTTAATTCAGGATATTAGAAACTTATAAATTTTGAACATTTTGATACTAGACATTTTTGAGTCAAAAAATTTTGGATTTAGAATACCCCCTTCAGCAGAACAACATTGAACCAAGAATTGTTGATAAAAAGTTGTAATGAAGTAACTTTGAATCAGATCACTTTATTAAACAGCCTTTTTGAATTTAAAACATCAAATTTTGTTGTTCGCCGAACTTTTTTTTTTTGGTCTTACACATTTTTGATATTAAGAAATCAAGATACCAACAAATTTGAAAATGTTTAAATTGTTAGATATCTAAGATTTGTAATGCTAATAAATGTTGGTATTAGATGAGAAATCTTGTTTAATTTACAGGATACCTTTGATTGCAAAAAATAGATAAAATAATTAAATTGTGTAATTAATTTATAAGATCTGATGATTTTTAATGTGCGATCACCCGTAAATGTATGGAATGAAAGGACAAACAACAGTACCTGCTCCACCTTTTGCACATACCTAGGCGTTATAACTTGGTACTACCGATTATCAAACTTCAAATATAAGACTTTTTATCTAATTCAACTTTATTTAATTAACGGTACTGCAAGTTGCAATTTTTTAGATTCGATCTATTTCACCAACTTTTATTTCACTTACAATACAAATATAGATAAAATCAATAAACAAAAAAATAGAACCAAATTCTGGTTTTAGACAATTTTGAACTTTGCTACAAAATGTCAACCTTTTTGCTCTCCAAATTGTTACAAAACATATTTTTATTTTTCAATTAATATTTTTATAGTAAAAACTTAATTAATTATTGTACTTTCCCCTTATAGTTCGAGTTGAATTTTTCAACTTGAGTATCAATTTTCTAAAAGAAAAGAAAGTTGTAATCTTCGCTTGGGGTTATATTATGCGGTTTTCCAAAACATCAGGATGGAGTTGGGATACGACAAGTGCATTCTCCTGTATGTCAGAAAAGAAACAAGTAGTCTGAGCAGGTAACAACTGTGAGCTCATTGATAGAAGTGTCATTATACATCGAAAAGTTCAAAAGTTTACTGGTACTGAGGCGTGGCGTATCAAGATAATGAAACAAAATAGAAAATAAAAGTTTATAATATCTAAACCAAACGATTAGTGACCCTTTGAAATTACTAATCCTAATCGTTTTTAAATGTCGTGTCAAAAGTAATAACAAAATTAATTATTTTAATTTTTCCAATAAAATGAACATCAATTGAGAAATTTATATTTTTTAATTTAAACAACTGCAGACAAATTATAGGGAAATAAATAAGGAGTAACTACAAAAGGTTCTGTCATTATAATAGTAATTAAATTATGAATAAAGACAAAAATTTGTATATAACTGTTTTATCTTAATGATCAGAAGAATGCTCATATTTGTGAAAAGTAAAAACGAATATTACGTAATTTTTGAAACAACTAGAAGAAAAATTTTTTTTATTTTTATTTCATGATTAATTTTTTATAATCATATTATCAGCCTTATCTATTTTCTTGTTGTATTTAAATTTGATAAAAATGAATAAAAATTCTTATTTTAGAATTATTATTATCAGTTTATATTACAATTTTTAATAGAAAATTATTATACGTTAAAGAAACAATATTATGAGAACTTGTTCAATATTGTAGAAAAATTTTCGCACTTGTTGAATGATATACTTAATATTTCCAAGTATTACAACTCAAGAAACTTATAAAAATTTCCATTTAAATATGTATATTATTTGAATTTAATATAAATCCGTTTTAAAATAAGTCAAATCATTTTATTTTATCATTGATATAGATATATTTTAATTTGTGATACATTATATTCGATATTTTAATAAATAATAAATACGATATTAAAATTTTTTCTTGTTCAAAAAAAAAACAAATTTAAACAAAACTTTTAAAGCTAAAGCAACTTAACAAAAATATTTTTTTCAATAGTATAGAATTAATATTAAAATGAATGTTGTTTAAATATATATGTAAATGTTCAGAAAGTCTTCTCTAATTTTTTTATATTCAAGTTTTATTTTAAAATGACAAAATCCTAGTTTATATTGATGTTCTGGCATTGTAAGATAATATATAAAATGAATTCCATGAACTAATTTAACGACAAAATTTTTTGGTATCTTGGCAGAATCAAATAAATTAATTTTTCAAAAATTGAGATAAAACTAGATTTTATATAAACTTCAAACTTTTTTCAATATACAAACGTAAAAATATAATAATATATTAAATTGATTATAACAAAACGCAAATTTACATTGTACACTAAGTGCATTATGCAGTTCATTTTGGCGAAATAAACGAATAAATGTTTCAGGCAATTCAAGTTCAAATATCAATATTGCAAAATAAAATCATCAATATAATACATTCAATGAGTAAATAATAGTTCATTCAACGTAAAATACTTTTCATCAAAGTAAAAACTAATAGAATTATTAAATAAATAATAATTTACAGTTTCATTTATAATAAAATTAATGGCAGAGAAAATGGTTTTAAACAAAATCTATAAAACTGCAACTGATTTTGTTATTCATTAAATACATTATACAAGTGTTGTTGTTGTAAACTAATTATTTTTTAGTAGTAGAATTCTATTTTCATGTTGAGTGATTGCATATTTCAATATATACAATTTTACTAGATATTATATTGTTTATAAACAAAACATTTTTTGACTGATAATTTATTTCAACATTTTCATTAAATAGATACATAGAATAAAAATAATGTGCAAATTAACTGCAAATTACAATAAACTTAAATAAATACAATTTTTCTCAAAATATCGACATATTATAATATAATTTTGAAATGTTAATATTGATTTCACACGATTCTTTTAACTGATATTTAACCCTTCGAAACTCCAATGAACATATTTTTTAAACTCATTTAATGCAATTTTTTATTTGAAACATTTCATAATTTAAGTATTAAATTTCAGAAGAATTTTTTTTAGTTATATATTATTAGTTATTTATATATATAGTTATATAATAGTAATATATAATTCAGAAAAATGGAATATTTACAATCCAAAAATGACTGCTCTTCGGTCCATCGCGAAAGGTAATTAACATTAAAATATTTGATGGAATATTTATAATTTAAATACTTGAAAACTTTACTATGTTTTAGATAAACATTTAAGTAAATTTAAGGAAGTTTATTTTCAGAACTATCTTATGCAATTTGTTGAAAAAAGTTATTTGCTGGTAGATAATTATTAATTAGGCAAAAAATTATTAAAAAAATTTATTTTTGCATAAAGCTATAAAAAAAGATCATAATTGTGTTTTCATTTCCACCCTTTAACTTTTTATGCTTAACTTCTTGAATTCATGTATGAAAATGTTACATAAATTAAAAATTATAAATTATGTTTTTAATATTATTTTGTTTATTACTATAAATTCGCAGTATAAACACGAAAGAATGTCTCAAAGCAACTGTACTTTGGATGTTTGGCCGGACCAGGAGACAAAGTCGCAGATGAACGGGAAAAAGATTCAACCCGAGAGAAGGGAAAATCGCGAATGAAGTGGTGCCTCGAAGGAGGTCGAAGAAAGACGAAAAAGGACGAACTGCGTGGAGATAGCGGTACAGCAAGAAGAAAGTGGGAAAGAAGTGAAGAGCTTTTGCTAAAGGTAAAATACACGCGGCATCGGTAAAAGACTCGCGCGTGTATACTTACACGGCGTTTCGAAATGTTACTGGAAGTGGGGGACGAAGGCAAGGGGCGACGAGAGAGGGGGTAAGGGCTCCACTGTAGCACAGGCACCTGTGGATTATAGTACCGTTGGCCGGTAGAGTCTTCGTCAAGCCACCACTACCACTCAGTTCTTTCCATCCCGATAGCAGAGCGCGCATTTCAAAATTTCCACCAGCAGAGAAATTTATCCCCCAAGAGAGTGAGAAACACTGTTTATTTGTTATCTGCCGCGAAAAACGACCTCAATGATCGACGCATCGGGATCGGTGGTGAGGAAGAACTCTGTCAAGGATGACAATACGAAGTTTTCGCTGAATTGTGCTGTATGGTGGTTAATGTCATGGAAATCCGCTTGATCGGTGTTTTTACGATTCTGGTGCAGTGACTTCTTGACAGTAGGTGCAAAAGATTTGAAAAAAAAATATTTACAGTGAAGTGACAGATTCTTATCGTGTTGTGTTTGCCAGGATATGACATTTGAACAAGATGCCTAGCACCATAAGAGGTAATAGACTATCTTATTGAAGATATTTTAGAAGATATAGGTGATGTAGCTAAAGATATATATGATACAGAAAATATAGCTAATGTAGATGATGTAAGTGATACAGTAAAAGATATACATGATATAATAGAAGGTAAATATAATATAACGAAAGATTTAGTTAGGTTAATAGTTTAGTAGAAGATGTAAGTGATTTATAAAAATTCTAGCTAATGTAAATTATGAAAATAACATATTAAAAGATATACATAGTATAATAGAAAATGTAAATGACATTACAAAAGATCTAGATAATGTAGAAAAAATATAGATGATATTGAAGAAGATATAGATGATCTTACAAGAGATCCAGGTGGTTAAGTAAAAGATATTTGCCCCATGTTGGGAGCCAATTATAACATAGGTGATATAAATAAAGATATAGATGATATAACAAAATCTGTAGAAGATATGACAAATCTTAGGTAAAATTATAGAAGTTTCAGGTAAAACACTGGAAAATCTAGGTTTAAAACTTAATTTTAGTACGAAATTTTGGCAGTTGCCATTTTTGTACCGTAAACGTCACTGGAGCGTCCAAAATAAACGGTGAACAAAATTCTCCGTTAACCGTGCGGTCAATATCATACTGCTGACTGGCATGGCCAATAATTTGTCACGCTCGCAACCATTAATTGTTTAGGACTTCACATCAGCGTAACATTAGACAAAGGGATAATTTTATTTCTTTTTTTTCTAGTGTTGTTTTTGCAGTCTATTGGAACGAAACGAAGTGCAAAAGTGAATATATAAAAATAAACGAATTTACAGAAAACTAACAGTACTTGGCGATATGGTCATGACGGCAGGGTCACTCGAGGTCAGTAACACACTGACGATATAAAGCGACTTTACCAACACTTACACAAGCTTAGGCTTGCTGTGTATAGTATCTTGATAAACGGACACGAATATTTACAGACATAAGGAAACTTGACAGGTGTGCGTGTACGCTGCATAAACTAGAGGAACACAGTGCAACACCCTCTATCGATTCTTAATCAGTCAATGATATGAAAATTTCATCGTCAGATCTCGGTAAAAACTTTTTCTCATCATTTATTCAGGATCATATGGTACTGTCCTTCTTTCCTTAATTAAATTTTCTTATATATTTTATTTTTTTAACTAATACTTATTCCACACAGTTCGATCCAATGCAAACTTAATTGACAAATAATGAGTGATATCTAAAAATAATTTTCTCGAATAATGACGATTTACATAATTTATTTTTAAACTTGAAATAATTAATTTTTAGTGTTCCATACATTTTTGCTGACCTTCAGATTCTGAATAAAACAATTGTGCCAAACACGAATCTAATGACCTGCTCTTTTTGACCTGCATTCAGCTCCCTAAACTGTAAAGCAAATAACACCTGTTTGCTTGTTCAAATCAAGGTGTGAATCAGTGGAATAAAAAAAAAGAAGGGATCTGCAAGTTGCGTCTTTTCACGCCCTTTGACTGCAAATATTGGGGTGCACTTTATGGAGCCACGACAAAATAAAGACGAATATTTTGATGAGCCAAGTGTGGCAAAGACCTTGGGGCTTTACGATCGATTATCCTCTTCTACCTAAGTGGGATTTGGTTTGCGGTTGGTCGGCCGATCGATCGGACCTGGGCCGAGTGTATCGCTCAGGTTTGGTGGAAGAACGACGCTCGTCGTTGATTCAGCCACGAACAAAAGCCAGGGTCATTGACCGTACGCCACGTTTATACATGCATGTACCCCGAGCACACAAGCTCATCTCACACACAAACACAAATCAACGATTCTTTTGATCAAAAAATTGTTTTTTAAAAGGCTTTATATTTTTAAATAAATCAAACATATAAAATTGCAGAAAAAATCCTGGACAGAATTTGTTTTTTGCTGTTTTGCAAAAAAATTCTTAAATATAGATCCTGAAAAAAAATTTAGCTTAAATTGTTTTGCACAAGAAATCTTAGAGATAAGTTCTGGAAAGCATTTATCTAAAGTAGTTTTGCAAAATATTCTAAGGAAAAAAATTTAACTTAAACAGTTTTGCAAACAAAAAATTTAAGAATAAGTTTTGCAAAAATTTTAGCTTCAGCAATTTTGATAAAAAATATTTCTTGAGGATGGGTTTGGAAATAATTTTAGTATAAATAATTTCTCAGAAAAAAAGGAATCTTAAAGAGCTGGAAATTGTTTTTTTATGACTGTAAAAGTGTACAACTGTAGCTGTTTAAGATTTGAAATCTGTCATTTATACGAGTATTATTATACGTTTTGTTGATTATCGTTTCATCTTGGTAAAGATAAAACCGTGATATCTCGACAATAATAATTTTTCTAGCCAAAGAGTTTGTATGTATATGTACTTATATATATTTATATATATATATGTTTTGATGAGCCACATTTATATATATATATAACTTTGCACTGGTAAATGGTCAAACGAAAATGGAATGCGTGCGGCGAGTGGAAGTGAACTCTCATGACCGCAAATAATGATTTACAAATGATGTGAAATCCACTATCTCGCATACACGATTCACTTATCAAAAGTAAATTTGGAAGAGGAAGTTGTACTCAAGTATTATTTAACTAATGAGAAGTTAAAAAACTAGACTTAGAAAAAATTTATTAAAAACGTTTTTAAATAACTTGAACAAACTTTTGCAGCTTTTTAAAGTTCTATTCTTATAATTAAGACTTAAGAGTACATTTTTAAGACCTAAAAAATTAAAATTCAAAAACTTTAAATTACCTGTTTAAAAAACTAAAAAAAAATTTTAGTTCGAAACAAGTTAAAATGTCGCAGAGTTCTTAAAAAGAAAAAAAATTTAATGTTTGGTTCATGAAGCTTTAATGCCGGAAGTCCACAAGCAGATATCCAAATTACAAGCCAAAATACCGTTACGAGCCAAACCGGCCGTTCTTTTTTCTCTTTTTAAGGGCCCTCACCCTGAGCTCACAGAGATGGCGCATAGCTTCGTATTTCGGCATTCTTACTTTTACGACGACGTAAATCCCGCCTAAAGGGCGTCCCGTACATGTCAAGCCTTTATGAGCAGGCCGTGATTGCATTTTTCGTGAGATACATCAATAACGCGCAAAACGTCCCCGCGTTTACAAAAAATGCTATAAATCATTATTTATCTGCGGGACTTGAGGTTTTTTTTTCTCTCTCTCTCTCATAATAAGAAAAATGTTCGCAGGGATTATTATAAGATATAAATTTGACCACAAATTATAAAAAGTAACGTTCACTTCGCCATTTTAACAAATAAAGATAAAATCATAAAGCTCTCGTGCATTGAAATACCGAGGTTATTGTTCAAGATACACCGTTGAACATTTGTTCGGGATATACAAACTCGCATTGTTCCCATACCATTTAAGAGAAACAATATTGCATAACTTTAATTCTTATTGACCTGTAAAAATGAGCAGCCTTTACTTGTGGAAAAAAATTTTTCTAAGTTTTTTGTGATAACGCAAACATATTTTTGCTAATTTATACAATTTTAATTCTTAAACTTGAAAGAATATTAGATTTCAAATTATATTTTCTTCTTTTATCAGATTGATATAAAATAAAAAAAATTTTGTTCTAAAAAACTCAAATTTTATTTATTTGTCTTGAACATAACCTCATTCATAGGTTATGGTTACTCAAAAATTATCAAATAAATAACATCGTTCCTGAAAGTTAACATTTATGTTTGAATAATTTTATTATAAAGACTCCAAATTTGTTGATAAGAATACATATATAATGCTAAATTTAAAAATATTATTATTATTTTTTTCAAGTTAAGCAAAACTTGAGAAGCAATTTTGCAACTTTTTATCTAAAAAAAAAATGATACATGCATTAGGAAAATTCATGAGTCATAGGTCCATGTGACGGTGTCAGCTAGATCTTGGTTGGCGAAGATGAGGTGTCGAGTTATATATACATATATAAACGAATACGATTATACGTCAAGGGACGTGGCCGTGCACCAACCTCGAAGCAACTCCCAGTCATTGAACTCACGCTTAACTCGCTGACTCTTCATTCAACGTACCAGCTGTTTCTTATTCGACACTATGCTGGAGAAAAAAATTGAATGCATTTTTATATTATCCCTGAAATTTCTTTTGACTACCCCCTCCCTCTCCCCAAAAAATCTTCTTCTAGCCCTTTTACTTTTGGAAAGAAAAAAAAACTCTTGATTATAATTGGATCAGTTTTAAAAAGCACTGTCTTTGGGCCTTTAAACAAAGGTGGAGTCAGAAGTCAATGACCGATTAATAGAAATTTTTAATAGACAACTGGTTTCAATCTTTCTATCTTTTTTTTCTGTGTATCTATTATCTTTGGACGCCGTTAGACCTGCCAACAAAAATTCCTTTCATCTTTACTTTTCATATATCAAATTACTAGGAATTCAGTATCAAAATTCAAATCTCAAAAATTTATTAGCAAAATTTGAGAAGTAATCTGAAATTCAAAAAAAGAATGTTTTTTAGCTAAAATTAGCAAACATTTTCGTGCAATTTTTTATTTTTGTAATCTTTATCTTGCCAAAAAACACATTTGCATAAAAAAATGTGTAATACTCTTCCTCATTCTGCTGTCAACTAAATTTATCTTCTTTTTTTTCTGCGAGAATATTTCTGCGATAAAAGAGCCGAAAAAAAAGATGCAAATGACCTTATGCACCGAAAATTAACGCGAAAAGCGTGACCAATGTGTCGTCAACAAATTTGAATAAAACTATCATGTGGTGTCAAATTTCGGAGTACGTCCGATTTATGCGCTTGTCCAATAGCATTTTTACGTCAACTCTTCTGGTACAAGGCACTCGTTAAGCCAATGCCATTGACCGCAGGTGCTACCCGTCATTCGTGGTATCTCACATCTTTTTTTTGTTCTCTTGCTCTTATAATAATAATTTTTTTGTCATTTATTTTCACGAACGTGACTAAGAAAATTTTCTCTGAAAGTAACTGCTAGGTTACCTTTTTTGACAGAAAGTGAAATCTTTCTTTTGCCTTCGATTTGCCTTGAAACTCTGTCAGAATTTTTGTTCTGCAAAATTTTTAGAAATTCATTACAACTTAAGAAATTTTATAATGAAGATAAAAAACTTAAGATTTTGTTAAAAAAAATGTTGCCATGTTTTTGAACGTATACAAATTTAATTTATAATTTGTTTTTGAAATACAATATCGAAATCAAGAAATTATTTTCGAAATATCAATTTAAGCATAATTTGATTAATACATTTTTGATGAAGAAAAACTTAAATAGATTTAATTAAATTCCGAAAAAACGGAAAATTGTTTTATTTTCTCGATGTATTCAGTTCAAAGTCATGGTCGACGCATAATCTTTTGACTATTATATATACCAGAACGTGCCGACGTGCATTTCATTATCAGAAGATATCGCATGTCCAATGTGGAAGGACATCGTTCTAGGGTGTATCAAATAACATTATCAAGTATATTCCGGAGATGAAATGAAACAAAGTTGTCAGCATTTGAGATTAGGATTAATTAGTTAATTTTCAAAACTACACGTTGATAACAACTTTATACAATTTTTTTATTTCAAACAAATTAACTTATCTTTTTTAATTTTAAAAGAAAATTAAAAAAGTGCAAATCTGTAAATAACTGCATTGTGCTTGATAATGTTCATTCATTTATTCATCAAATATGTTCATTTGATAATTAAAGAAAGAAAGAAGAAAAACGTCAATCTATTAAGACTAATGTAAAATAAATTGTATTTTTATCATTAAATTTAATAGACGTATTTTTCTAAAGCTGATACGATTATCACTTTAATTACTTGTGTTTTCATAACTTTTGTAGTTTCATTAAAACTGTTTATGCTTATTATCTAGAAAAACAAAAAAAACTTTAAAAGAATTTTCTTGATAATTTTAGGATAGATTTTGATTAATTAAAAAAACATTTGAATAATTAAAATGACTGATTTTTTAAATAATTTGTTATCGTCTCATTTTAAATCAAAATCGTCTCAACCAAATAATAACTTGGATAAAATTTGAAAATGAACACGATTTTCCCATAGATTTTTTGTTACAAAATTGTTTACAACCAAAATGCTGTTGAATGCAACATGTCGAACAGAAATGGCTAGAGTCGACCACGGAGGTCTTTGAGCCGAGCGACGGGTGGCTATTACGAAACAGCGCGCCACAAAGACTTTAGGGAAGGGCTTGTTCGGACAATGACCCCGTCACCACGTGGCGAACAGTTGTCTACCTGGTCAAACTGCCTCGCGACTTACAAATCTGAAGCGTAAATCTTTCAAAGGTCCTTATATTGCGCAACTTATAGATCAAAATGTACAAATTGGTCACAGCAGTTGATCACCTGGCAGTGATTTTCCTACAGTTTTTCTACCTGACAAAAAAGGAAAAATAACCGGAAATGTAATTGATATGACTACCAGAAAAAGATTAAAAGTAAAAAAGGTAAATGTATTCACAATTTAGACTCATTTTAAATGAAAACACAAAATCAATCTTAGAAAAAAGTAAACGTTACTCAAAACAATAAGATATTTAAAACTTGAATTAATAATTTTCTTTTTTTATCATTTTTACAAATTTAAGTTAAAAAATTTATTGTTTTATAAATTTTTGTTTGAAAATTAAGTTAATATATTTATTCTGTTATAATTTTTTTAATGCTTCAGTTAATTATTTCATTTTGTTTTAAATATTTATTACTAAATATTCATAAATATAAATGCAATTTTGTATTAAAATACACATTTGATATAAATGATAAGAATAAAATACAAATTTAATTTTATTATTTAAAAAAGACCCTTGAAAAATATTGTTTTTCTAAATAAGAGGAAAATCTGAATACAAAAAGTATTTATTTGAACCATCAGATATGAATAAAGTTTGAGTGACGATTTTTTTTTTTTTTTTTTTTTAAACTA
>JABFPM010002944.1:0-15373 GCA_022817325.1 Idris sp. 1 HC-2018
GTTTGAAAAAAAAATTACATTGCAATTGTATATAGTGTAATAATTTACTTAGCCTTCAGAAAAGAGTTATCTTTTTATGGTGTTAATATATATATAACATTGAAAAAGTTATATTATAATTGTTGTATAAAAAAGCACGTAGGCTTGATTAGTTTCATTAAAACTGCATAAACTTATCAGTTGTCCCTAGATTCTAATTGTAATAAAAAATTTAATGCTGGGCAATAAAGTTTGTACGTTTTTAATTAAATTTATCAGGGATTATTTTAGGGTTTTAAATTAATTTAGAAATAAAGTAAAAATTAAATCTTTTATAATATCTAATCTGAGTTTAAACTTCCCTCCTTTCAAAAAGCCACGTTTTAGATGTTGTAACTAAGTTAAACTGTTATTTTTGAAAGTGACAAATAAACATACACAATGAGAAAATTATAATCACTATAGAAGTGAAAGTAATGCTTTGAATTTTCCCAAAAATAAAATTGTCTTAATAATTTTTATCGATTTTATTATAAAAATAAATTCATTTTATTAAAAGTTTTAGTTATGTGTCTGTTAAAGAAATGTGTAAAATTTGATTTTCATTAAATAATGATAAAGTATATTAATACTAAGTCAATATTTAATAAAAATCCATCATGGAGAGCGTAGAGAGTGGAGATTCTTTAAGTGAAAAAATTACATTAAATGTATCTGAAATAAAGAAAAATTTACATGATATTAAAATTTTGACAGAACAGGTAATATCAATAAAAATGTTTATTTGAAAAAGTTTGATGAAAAACAATTACCATCGTAGTTAAGTATATCTGAATCATTTGTCGCAATCCAACTCATATTTTATTTCACATAAGTCTTATACCTACTCAGTTCAGATTTCATTTTATTTGTTTTAATCCGATAATAATATTGCAAGTGTTCTTAATTACACCAAGTAACTTCATAATTTTAATACGTATAAAAATTAAAATACTCGAGATTTTAATAAAAAAATTATTGCCCTGCATTTTTGCCTACATAATTACTTAATAAAGTTCAAGTGTCACATCTTATTAAAATATCCAACCTGCGGACACTTTTTCCCAAAAATAGCAAAAAAATAATCAGTGCAATTTTTGTTTCTCCAGGGAACTTTAATATGCGCATCGTACATAAAAAACCGGTTGAAACGGTCTGGCATTTTTCACCGGAAACTCGGCTTCAAGAGAATAAGACGAATGATCCCAAATTACGAAGCCATCAGCGACGTGTCTCACATTTTAATTGAAATAGGGATAGAACTGGAGAACACAAAACCAAGCTTGTTTATTGGCGTGGCACGTCAAATTGGCTATGGCATATTTTCCACGGAGCAGTCGGTGCTTGAAGGCATGACTGCCGTAGCACGTGAGATGTTCAATCACGGTGAAATCAGTTGGATGAAAATTGTGTCCTTCATGGCGGTGACAGGAGGCATCGCGGTAGACTGCGCCCGACAAGGACACTACAATTACATTCCGGTCATTCAACGTTTCATGATCTCTATTCTTGAAGAAGATATCGCCCCCTGGGTTCAGATCAACGGAGGATGGGTAATTTCATTATATTAGTTTTAAGAACAATTGTTTTTAAAAATGTTTTCTTTATTTTAAATTAACTGAGTCATAATATAAAATAAGTTTCCAAATTTGGAATTTCTTTTATAACTCTAATTAATGGCTGTGAACTTTTAATAATTTTCTGTCTGTCAACAGGAAACTGCAATTTTAAAATACAGACCACAATCACCAGAAAAATCTTTGAATACTGTCACTTGTGTTTGGACGTCAATAATAATTTTAATGCTAGCAACAGTCATTTGGCTTATTCGGCATACGTTTTAATGATAGGTAAATATTTACAAAATGTTGATAATAAAAATTATGTTAGCTGACTAAATGGTTATCTTTGCACTTCCAGGTGGAGAAGCTTTCGATGGTGTTGATCTCCGTGACTCGTTGCTTTTTGGACGCAAAGTCAGTTTTTCAAGACTATCTTTTATACCATTTTGTACTTTCATTACGTTCTGTTGAAAGGATACGTAATTTTGATTAGTCTCCTTTTTGTCGATGATCTTTAGATATTTTTCGCGCGCTTCAAGTACCTCCTCGAGGTGAACCTTATGCTTGATGGCTAATTCTAAAGCTCTGCAATTTAAATTAAGAATTATTTATTAAAGCTTCTGTAAATATACGTTTCATTTTTGTTAAGACTTTTTTTCTTTTAACAAACCTGTTCCAGTTATAAATTTCAATGTTTATACGTATAGCTTCCGCAATTAATCCATTTTGTAACAGAATCCCTTCGGCAGATAACAAGTCGCCGGCTAAAAGAGCTGTTTCTGCTGATCTTTCTATTCGATTGGGCAACTTCTACAATTTAAAAAAAATAATAAACAAATTAATTTCTTTTGACAAAATAATAAAATTTAATTAAACTTTTTTTACTACATAAACTTAATTGTCTTCTCTTTTTTCAATTAAAAGTTATTTTACTTTGATGTACTGAATGTACTCGACTTTGTCGTATCTCTCGATTGCCGCACAAGCTTCTTCTGCGATCGTTAATTCTTTATTGTCAATGGCAAGCACTGCCATACAAGTCCACAAAATGTCATTCTGAAAGCAATAACATTATAAAGTGCAGTTGAATTTGATTTATAATGTGTGTTTAAACAACCAAAAGTGGTATGACTTTTGTGTTTGGTTTCGTAACATTATACCTGAGCTATGCGACATAATGATACAGCCTCGGACCACTTGTTATTCAGTATATGATGGTGCAGACTCGTAAATAAAGTGTAAAAAGAGGTAATTACCAACGCACCGTCGCCTCGTCTCACGATCACTTTGCCATTATGAACGCTCGCGATGCTCGGCTGTTTGCCATACTCGCTTTATTTTTAAATTCAATTAATAATTAACTTTTTTATATATTATTAATAAAATTTAATAATGAACTTTAAGGTACCTGTTTTCTTTGTCGATTCTCGTTTTTCTAATGGCCTGTCTGTCGCTATAGTGCACACAATTCGGACACAACCATACAGATAAAGTTGCGTCTAACATTGCTGCCAAAACATTGGCATCTTTTGCCCAAGCAATGTTATGAGCCATTACAGCTAAAAAAGAAAGGTTTATTAAGTTTTTGAAGTTTAGTCATTTATTATAATCATTTAACAGAAATTTTGTAAATATTAAAAAAATTTTTACCAATTTTACAAACTCTTCCCAAACCACTGGACCTAATAGACACAAGAAATAAGTCTCTATTAGAATCGATCACTGCTAATTGACGTTCTCTAATAGTTCCAAGATGATTTAGAGCTAATTGATGGACGTCTTGAAAATGAGAATATGATTGAGCTTCAGTTATTGGACGATTTTGAGACACTTCCAATACGTGCAATACTAAAAAAGAACAACAAATTAAAATTGTATATTGTCAAAAGAAATGTCTGTTGACAAACTTACATTTATCGTTATTTTGATTTCTGACCGCCAGAGTATCCGAACACAAAGATATACATGGTGGGTAAATTGGTTCTTGGGACATTCCTTTCCACTTTGGAATGCCCAATAATCGACCTTGATAATTATATAAAGTTAACACATTCCATTCTACTAGCAGAAAATGACTGCAAGGAATAATAACGTCACTTTAAAGTCTTGAAAACATTAAAATTTAATTTGTAACTATACTCAAAATGGGTACAGATATTTAAACTACAAATTTTTAATTCTCACTTTTCAGCCAGTATAACTGCAGAAACCGAGCCATTTTTTAAGTCAAAAATTGCAGGAGTGTTCCAATTTGTAATTGAGTAAACATGACACTGCGTAGGAGTTATAACCACCAAGTGTTCATATCCAAATTCTAATTGTACCACTCGATCTGATATTTCCAGTATTTCTCGACGCTCACTTCCAATTTCTGTTACTTCTATTGCTTTTCGTCTTACCAATACTGCTTCAAAATTATTCCACTCTAATTTTCTATTATAAACACAATTTTTATAAAAAAATTGTGTACAAATATAAAAAAAACTGTTTTTACTTACTTATCAATAACATGAGCTGTCAGTACGGCACCACTTCCACAAGCTATTGCTACCTGAGTACCGTCACTTGACCAGTCAATACAGTACACACTTCCAGTATTCATTTTTTCCATAGAATGAGTCCACTATAAAATAATTTACTTTAAAACTAATAACTTAAAATTATTTACTTTATTGCTAAAAACCTATTTTCTTTAAATTAGTTAATCAAAATTTAATTAATAATTCATTCAAACATAAAGATCAATTTACCCCAGTTTTATCACAGAGTTTAATCGTGTTAAATGATCCTACCGCGAAGTTGCTTCCTGAATAACACCAGCTTAACGACGTAACTGGATGATCATTTATGGTACTTGTGTATAATGAATTTCCATTTTGGTCCCACACCTTTTAACGACAGAAAACGTTTAAATATAAAATTTAAATTAATGCACATTTATTAAAGGTAATTTGTATATACTTTGTATCTGCAGTCTTCGCCTCCAGATATTACAAGTCCATTACATTGATTCCAGGCCATTGCTAAAATTAGTCCCTCATGTGCATGCCACTGTGTTAATTACAATATTAGTTGCAATAAATTTTTTATCAAGTGTAACAGGCCATAATTAATACCTTATTTGGTTTAGAATTGGAAGTGAGAGATTGTACAAACAAAAATGACCCCTGCGAATATAAAATTGCAGTGCTGTCAGGACTCCAAGCTGCTGTGAGAATGGGCTGGGTGTTTCGAATTACAGTTGAACGAAGCATTCCACTTCTTGACCAAATTTTTATCAAACCATCCTCGCCAGCTAATTTTTTTATTTTTTTTTATTAAAATTTAGTTAAAATTATTTTTTAAATAATGTTTAATATTTTTTATATTGAAATTTAATAAGGGAAAAAATTATAAATAATTTAATAAGAATACAATTTAGTATAATAATCTCGTAATTAATACCTGTAAGTAAAGCCGAGCCATCATAACTCCATTTGCCATATAAGGTTGCTCCTTTGTGAGCATTCACACTTTTTTCGATTCTACCGTTTTTATTAATTAAATGAAATTTACCTGAAACATTCAAATATTATTATAAAATTTAAAAAAGTAAATTTTTTTATTGAACTAAATTTTTATATTACAAAATTATAGTGTTTTAAAATTTTACTAATAATAGAAACTTACTTCAAAACCAAAATTATTGTAGTCTTTTATATTTTATTTTTTGCTTACCATCCGCAGTTGTTAACAATATCACATCTAAAGATTGCTTCAAACTGGAATTAATTGTAGAAGAGAACCGTGGATTCCATTGCATACTAGTAGGAAAAAAGTCGGACGGAAATTCTGTTACCAAAGAAGAATTCACCGTCCCGCCTTCTAAATGCCAACATAATAGTTGATGATCCTCTCTAATGAAATAATTAGAATTGCCATTTTAACAATTTTAATTTTTAATTTTCTCTTGTTTAAATTATTTTCTTGTAATTTTCATGTTAAATTTTATTTGTTATCAGTAAATTAATTTAAATTTAATTATAAATAATTTTACTAAATTATAATAAATTTGATAACAAGAAAAACATAAAATAATTTTATAAATACTAACCCACAAGAATAAAATTCGTCTGTGGAACTCCAGGAAGCACATGTCACTAGTTCTGTGTGACGATTGCTCCCTTGAAAAGATATTTTAAATCTCATATTAAAGAATCTATTTCAATATTCAATTAAAAAACAGTTTTAATTATTTGTTATATTTTTATTTTATACGATGCATAAAAATAAAACGAAAAACTACAAATAAAATGAGTCATTCGTTGTTCTGATGTATTCTAAGTACTGTATAGTTGGTTACCATAGTGATTTTCTATACTGCACATTCAAAACATTTATTTAAATACTGTCAGACTTAATGATTATTTTAAGAAAATTTAAACTGAGTTAAAAAAAAAAGAATAAAATATAACTTTATTATTCCTATTAGATTAGACAATTGTCTTTATTTAATTAAATAAGAACTTTTAAATAAATATTTTCAAGAATTATCATGCAAGTGTAAAAATAAAATTGTTAAACATGAAAAAATAATAAACAGACCACAATATTTAATACGTATTTATTATAGATTTATCATCTCTTCCATACATAATTCATCATACTTCGGCAATTAATTTTGCAACTTCTGCTTTTTATCTACAACATTCTTCTAACAGCATAAATTAACAAGATCGCGTTTTGATACATTTTTCAAATTTGTAGACGACATTTCGATTCAAAATTTGAACAAAATCAAAACGATCCTTGATAAAATTTTCCATCGACCCGGTTGTAATTATTGTATTATTATCATTCGATGATTTGCTTAAACCAATAATCAAATAATAATATGATAAGTAAGTTACGCTCGCAGTCGTAAGTAGGAAGGGCTTTTCACAACCGTCAATTTGATCTATTAACAATTAACAAATTAATTATCCAGTCTCGTCGCGCTTCAATATATTAGTATGGAAGAATTCGTATACCTAACAGAGGTTCTGATGATACATATAAAATATATCATTCTTACAAAATAATGTATTAATGTATTTTTACTATTAATTTTTGTTCGAACCGACGAATTTAAGTAATTATATTTGCCTTTGATCGTGTACATTTGAAAATGCGTTTATTGCATATATTTACACTGTTGCACCTGAGAAGCGCTGTCAAGTTGTTGTCTCGTGAGTATTTGAACATAAAATATCTTTAACACTTGTGTATTACCAGTACTGCATGATTAAGTATTGAACTCATAGTTAAAACACATTATAAGTACAAGAGATTAATTTTAAAAATCTAAGTTTAATTTGTATTAAATTTAAATTTGATAGACACTCAAAACAATTTGCAAAATTCAATGATATTATAAAAATACGACAAACTCTCAATGCACTCTACAATAAGTTTTGTTTTACTAAAATTGTTCACATACAAAACCTACAATTGATTTCTGGTAAAAGTTTTTTTTTCTAAATATTATTAAAATTTTTGATTTTGTTCCAAAAAACAATTTCCTTGGAGCCCTGTAATTGAATTTTTATTTTGATTCCGTTGAGCATTTTTAAAAATTATTTGCTTAATCATACATTTTTTTGTCCACTACACTCGACAAGTAATTTTTGATAGAATATATCAAGTGCTTCTTAGATGTATTTTATTTACAAACAAAATTTTAATTTAGAAATTCTCAATGCAATTCAAACTTTTTATTTCAAATTGTTTATTTTGTATTTTTATCTTTGTCGTCTTAAATTCCGTGTTTTAAAATCATCGATCATATAATCAAAACTTATAAATATCTATCGACAACTTTACAGAAAAATTGTCCACGTTTTATAATAATAAATTCAATCTAAATATCACTCCAGCAAGAATCAATCAAATCAATTACAAAATTTGTCTAAAAATTTTGTTCTTTAAAATTGAAAAAAAATGTTTTAATTACGGGTAATTTTCGAAAAGTACATCAAATTATCCAGTTAAACCTGTAATTGACTTGATTGACAGCAATTTCATTAGTAACGATTTGAATTTATAGATTTAAACACATTTACAAATATTGTCCCTAATTTAATAGTACTTAAGTATATATCATTTGGACGTTGTACAATGAACAGAGGACCCTTTCTCTTTATAAACCACTTTTTGTTTTTTATTATCCGATGCTTAATTTTTAATTTATAAAAATAATGCTTAAATTTACATATGAAATGTTAAAATATCACCAAAAAAAATTTGTTGTTTCAATTCAAAAATTGAATTTTTTAAATTCAAAAAGCAGTGGTTCGAATTTCGCGCGAAGTTCTCTGTACAATTACGAGGCTACTAGTTAATAATTATTATTGTATGTACACATTTTTGCTTGCACCTGTAAAGGTGACAAAAAAATATGAATAATTTTTGTAACGAAGGTAGGATGACATTTGATCCCGACAAATGTATATATAACTTTTTCTTCAGCACAATTTTCACTCGCAACTTACAGACTAAATATCGCATTTTCACTGTCCTTCCTACTTGCGCAAATATTTTTCACAAATGTGAAAAATAATAACAGTTACACTGAAGACTTTTGGAACTTGAATTATTAGGTAAAAGTTAGAATTTAGTATAAATTTTTTACGTATATCAGAAACTTGTTTCATAATTAATTTAAGAAGGAAATGCGCAAAAATATAGGATAAACGTAAAAATGCTTTGACAATTTGACGGACGTGAGGACTTTTAAATTGTTAAATAAAATGTTATCACATTTGTCATAGCACAAAAATAATGTTTGAAGTGACCAGATAGTTGTAAATTCGGGTGAATTTCAAACAGCCTATATATTTACAAAAAAATTATTTTAATTTTACATGTTTTTTGTTAAAATAAAACTTTATTATAAATAAAACGTTTAAAATGAAGATTAAACAAATATTCACAATTTGATCACAAAATGTTATAAATAGTTATTATAATAGTCAAAGCTATTTGAAATTCAAACGTGAACTTGACTTGGATTTTTAATCCGCTTGTTCTTAAGCATAGGAACGTTCATTAAATATATAGTATTTATTACACTATTGCTATGCTAACTGAGTAAATACGTTTATATATTGCAAATTTAATGATATATCCAGTTAAAATGATTTTTTATTTATATTAAAAAGTGTAAAATAAAATTGAATTTTAAAAATACATTAAGATTATTGCACTAAATAGATAAATAACTGTAATTGTTTGTTAAAATGTATCGTTCATTATACTTGCACTTTATAAACGATAATACTCTTTAATACTGTTAGTAGTTGCATTCAACTCCAAGCTTTTCATACAATTTGTTTGCTTTATGTACATTATGTCCTTTTTCATTACATGCAAAAAAAAAACTAAGATTAAATCTTTCATTTAAATAAGTTAATTCTTAAAAATACCATACAGAATTGTTTCAAGTAAAATGAATTTTAAAAGTTTTAACTTTTTTTATTAAATTTAAAGTTTATCAAAAGTGACTTGCTATTATTAAATGTATAATTTATTTTAGAGATAACATTTTTTGCACGTTATGTCCTAATGTGAAATAAATCAATCAATGAAATGGCAATTTTGTCAATTCTTTTCCAAAAAGATCAAAATAAGCTCATTTGGATCAATGAAAATTAATTAAATTAATGTTCGACCTTGACAGACTTATAAATAATTAAAAATCATTATTTTTAAATTGAACTTTTGTTATAATCAAAAAATATTCTTTTTTATAAATTGTAGAAATATTTCTTTCATCGTAACCAATAAACTGTTCAAAATAGACAAAAAATAATTTCAGTTTTTCTCAACATAACTTTTTTTTCCAATTGGTTCATTTCACGTTTGGGCCCTAATATACAAAATACAAATTTAATATACTAACATGAAAACTCATCTGAAAAAATGTTCACGTGTAATAAAAAAAGAAATTTGTACAGTTATCGACCTTGAATGTGAAAAAGACTCTACAATTATTCTTTAAGTACACGCCCTTCAGTTAAGAAACTTACGTAAAAAAACATTTAAATAAAAAATAAATTATCTTCATACTTCATTAATAATGATTTAAAACATTTAACTACATTCATTAATTTGAGATTCATTAAAACTTCGAGATTCTCCAAGAAAATATCTTCTGTTTTTAAATAATCAAAATACTTGCAACAAATTCTTTTGATTCCAACTATTTTATAATAATTACACACTTATATTTACAAGTTTTTGATCTGCATACCTGAAAAGACCATTATTTTATTATACTAAATTATTTTATTTTCGGAAGGACTTCATTCCCAAAATAAACTTCAGTTCACGTGACTGTTTCTGCGTCTAAGAAATGCCCGACTGTTAACCGGGTAGACTCTCGTGAGTAGTATCAGCGAGCTACCCATCGCAAGTTTAACCGGCGCCTGCTCGCCGCCCGGCAGTTTGATAAACACGGTCACGACCGCAGCGACCTCATCGTCAGTGGGCTCAACCGCAACTGGCCTCACATCCGAATGAAAATTCGCCAATTTATTTCTGCGACTCTTCCTCTGTGGTGAATTCGGACTGCAGCTGGTGAACTCGCGGTCGTAGAGGATCGTCGCCGTGGCGAACGGTCGCTTGGCCATGCTGAGCATCTGTATGACGTGGCGCCGTCTGGCGCGACGCACATCGGCCGCCTGTTTGGTCTTCCAGGCAACCACGCAAGCCGCGAGAAATAAAAAGAAGCACGAAAAAAAGACCGAGAAGAAGACGAACAGGTCGATGTGCAGCTGGTCCTGCCGGAAGAATATCATTCCGTAGGCGGTGCGACCGGTGACCTCGGCGGAGGGAGGGTCGATGGCGCGTAACGCGATGTGGAATTTCGTCTGGCCGAGGTCGTGACGGTCCTGGGGGAGGGTCAGCACCAGACGGTTTGTGAGGTTGCGCACCACCAGGAATGTGTTGCGGTGATCGATGGTCACGTAGGTCGCCAGACCAAAGGCATAACGCTCGACGACGTGGTATTCGGTGCCGGTGTAGATGTCGGGCTCGATGAGCGTGCTGCGGTTGGGGCGAAACTCGACGATGCGGATTTTGCTGGTGGTCTTATCGATATTGGTGGTTTCTTTGTAGTCTTTGCGCCACTTGAAACGATCATCTAATTCGACCTAAAATTAAAAAGTAGTTTTTAGAGTAAGTTCTTTAGGTTTTAGTTTTTAATTTAGATGACACTAACGTCTTGGTATCCGGTGGTGGAATTCAAGTTGACCACAAACGAATCATCTCGAGGACTTAGGAAGAGGTCCAAAGCACCTTGGGTTACGTCCACCATTATTCTGATATCGACATTCATGAACCGAGGTTGTACCATGTAGAATACTGTCTGTCCTGGGTTTAAGGGTTTTGGTTTCAGCTTACACTCGTCTGAAATGAAATTCAAAAATGGTCTCAAAATTGAAAGACTGAATATTTTTGTTAATTTCATGTAGATTCTTGGTTACCGATTAATTTGGAATCGAAACACATTTTATTGTCAACAGTAACGGTTTTGTAACACTGATGACCCATGGTCGGAGTTCCTGCATAATTTTCTCGACACTTGCTGCACTGGACCATCCAACATGGAGTTTCATCGTTGTTCAGCCCTTTGGATGGTCCACTTATGCAGGATGGATCGTTTTCTGTGTTATTAGCACAGTTACATTTTTCTCCTGTCACTGCATCGCAGGTTGAACCATGTCCATGACACTGACACCTTGAAAATTTAATTAACTTTAATATTTGGAAATTAAAATGTATACTTACATTTGATAATTGTATTTACGGTTGGCAAATGGCTCGTAAATCTTCAGTACCACGAAAATACCCTGTCTCACATTCGCCACACTTGTCACCTTTTGTGTTGTTTTCGCATTTAATACATTTTGCATTTGAAATGGGACCTTCGATTAACTGTTTGTTTAAGAGTTCCCATGGCATTTTTTCAACGGAATATGGATCCTACAAATTTGAAGAATTCATGTTTAGTAAATATTCCAAATTTGAAGAATTCATGTTTAGTAAATATTCCAAATTTAAGTTTAATAAATTACTATTTAAATTCACTTACTGGAACAGTCATACTTTCGTTTATACAAATATGCGTATGTCCATTACAATACTCGAGGCATGGCACACATTTGCCATTGTTTGCGGGGTTCCCAACAAAAAGTGGCGAACACTTTTCACACTGGGAGCCTTTTGTATTATTGTGACACTTTTCACATTCGTCTAATTTGTCTGGTCCAGCACAGTTGCTGTGACCATTGCATTGGCACTGAATAGAACAATTTTTTCCAACGTAGCCAAAATCGCAGCTACAATTTCCAGGTTCGATGCAAGTTCCTCGAACACAGCCATCGACACACACAGGAACACAGTTTGTTCTAAAAATATTGAAATACAACATTAAACAACAGATTTCGACAAACAAATACTTTAAATGTTGAATACTTACTTTCCATATTCATTCAATAATCGAGATCTGAAAAAAATAAAATGTTAGTAAAATAACATTAAAAACTTTACATGTTCAATACATTTTTACTTACGTATCTGCTTTGTAGCCATCACCACAAACGCACTGAAACCCTTCTTCTAGGTCATTGCATTTTTCACTTTTTGGAGAACAGGTGTGGTGTCCATTTAAACATTCATTTTCAGGTGGACATCGTACATAATGCCAGGAAAAGTTTCCTTTTGGTAGTGACCCTATTACAAAAATAATAATTCAATAATTAATTTGAAATTTAAAATTTAATAGTGAAAAAAATGTATTTTATAAATGTTAATTCATATTTTGAAATTAAGTTTGATCTTACATCAAGTTTAACTACAATTTAACTTACAATATCTCTGTGAAAATTGTCTTTGATAAATAATATCACAAGTTCCACCTGCAGGATGATCTTTCGGTGCTTCAAGTTCGCCTTCTGTGCAAATGCCCTGACCTGTTATACTTTCTGAATGGGAATTCAAAGAGCACCATCCGCAGTGCAAGTGTTTCAAACAAGTGCTGCATTGTTTAAAAGTGGAACAAGGCTCCGGACAATGCTCGTAGTCTGTATTTCTCAATACTAAACCGCAACTTCCACCAGCACAATATAGAGGTTGGTAAGTCGGAGAAATACACTAAAAATCGAAATTAAGTAATTATAATTAAAAATCTTTTTTAACATAAAAAATAAAAAATTGTTGAAATAAATATAAGCAGTGAAAATAAATTTCAAAGTACCTCATTCAAACGAATCGACCATCTACATTCCTGCCAACCACCATCCGCCCCAGAAGCTCGTAAACAACTACTACAAGTTTTGTGCTCGGAACAACGTTTTTCGCAACGCGTTGTTCCAAGTTTCACATTTGAGTTGTCGAAAATTTCCTCAGACACGCAGCTCCAGTCGTACACAGGGTCTTCCAGTACGTTTATTTCAAATTCAGCTGTAATTAGAATTTGCATATTATTAAAAATCTTTACATTAATTTGAAATAAAACAATTAATAGTGATACTTACAAGCTTTCATAACTTGCTTGGTCCAAACACACCCTTCTAAATTTTGGCACTTGTTGCAATCACTCGCCGCGCATCGTCTTTCAGCACATTTATTGACGTTCAAAACTGACGTTGGTCTCATATTACATTTCATCATATCCTCGCAATCTACGTCCACAGGAATGCACTTTCCGTATGGACAATTGGCACACCACTTGCAGGTCGGCTTGTAGTCCTTAAAGTAAGGCCACTCGGCAAGACACTCTGTGCAAGTTTGATAATTGGGACACTTTCTTGACGAGAGCCACTGATTATTGCACGTTATTCCATTGGACAATTGTACTTTGGTAATGTTTACTTTACAACTAAAACAAAAGAATATGTTTAGTACTTCTTAGACTTAAGTTTGATTAATAAAAACTGTAGTTTAAAGTAAAAATAATTTTTGTTTACTTATAATCATATCCCACAATTTCATTAGAAAAACAGTAGGTGGCGTTATCTCCGTCCAGTGTTGTGACTGAACAAAATGAACAGCCATAATACTTTCTGCAGATAACTTTTTCCGACCACAAATTGCACAGATCTTTTGGAATGTTTATTAAAGTGACGTGACTCTTGGTTCCACCGTCAAAGCCCCCGACAATGTAGATGGAGTTGTCGTCGGTGTCGGCGTGTGTCATGGCATGAGCATAAGACGGTGGTGGAGGAGTTCCAATGGTTTCTGTGTCTTTGGTGATCAAGCTGATCCAAACGTTGCAAGAATATTTGTAAGCAATAAGAGAATCGTTGGTACTGTGTGGATACTGGCGACCTCCAAAAACTATCATATATTCATCAGTGGTGATTGCTGAGTGGAGAAACCGAGCTTGTGGCTGCAAAATTCAAAAACCATATAACTTTTTGCTTGAAATTAAATTTTGTTTTTAAAAATGATCTTTTTCTTAGAAATTATAAACAATTTCTTGTTAAAAAATAAAAACTTATTCTTCAATAATAAAAACTTTTTGTTCAATTATAATACGTTTTTCTCCAAAAATAAGAGAAACTTTTATCTGAAAAAGAAAGCTTACCAAAGAATTTCCAATATCCTCAAACGGTGACAACACTGACCAACGTCTCGTGAGATAATTCAAAGCATAAAGCTTATTCGAAACAAAAGTCCGGTTCACCGAATACATGTACCCTCCAAAAACATAAAAACTCTGCGACTTATTATGATAAACCGACGAGTGACCGTAAACCATCAAAGGTCCATTTCCACTGGTATGTACTACTCCCCAGTTATCAGTCTTCGTATCAAATTCCCAGACATCGTTCATGTAACCATACTTGGGACTGAATCCACCAATCAGAATTAGACTCTCAAAGTCCCTGCGCCAGGTAAGTGTATGTCCTGCCAGTGGTGGAGGACTGTAGTGCGACTCAATTTTGGTCCAACGTTGGTCCTGTATGCTAAACTTCCAGAAGTCATTCAGAGTATTATTAGACGAGCCTTTAATGTTTTCATCCTTGTTGGAAATGCCTCCATAAACGTAGATCTGTTGTTTACTGTAAAGGATTTCCGCTGCGTGGAAGTACCGTCCCTGGGGCATTGAGGCCTCCGAGGTGGACTCCACAGTCACCGGCATCCAGGTATTGTTTTTCGTATCAAACAGTCTGATGTCATTTAAAGGACCATGACTCAGCGAATAACCACCAAACATCCAGAGACTTCCACGTCGATCGGTCACCAGACTGTGACCAAATCTGGGCAGTGTTTTTCTCAGGTGATCCAGATTGTCAGACAAACATTCGGAGTTGAAAAGTTCCGTGAAGACCAACTGTTTGTTCTGGAAGAATACATTTAATTTTAAACATTAAGAACTATCATTCAATTATTTTTAACAAAATATGGAGTTGAATTTCAAAATGAGTTTTGGAAAAAAACGTGGAAAAATTAATTTGAAATTTTATTTTAATCTAATGTCACAAACCAATCTTCCGCAACATTTCTAATCAGCTGGAACCTCAATGAAGTATAAAGACTTAGTAAAACACTTCCCGCAATTAAAGAAACAAAATAAAATATATATCAGTGAAATAATATATACATTTGAAATGGTTGTTAATCAATTTTGGTTAAAAACAATTATGAGTATCGTATTCCCTGAAATAAGAGCTTTTAGAATATACTTTGTTTTTTATAAAAATCGCTCGGGAACAACCTGAGCATTGCCTATTGAGCATAGGTCTGAAAGGGTTGAGGTTCCAGCTGAT